>VWYK01018192.1:28234-96378 GCA_013399775.1 Semnornis frantzii | reverse complement strand
GTTTCCAAAGTTGATTCAGTGAAAGCTTACATTTAAACTCCAGAGATGCCAAGTCTCCTGCATATGTAAACAGAGAAACCATCATTGAATTCTTATAGCACTCACACCTGGTTCCTGCTCCCCAGACACCAAAGCAATCGGATGCAGACACTCGATAGCACTGGCAAGACTCTGGACTTCTTCATGCTCAAAACTTTCAGATCTGCAGAATATTGTCAGGCCACACCTAGGAAACAGCCTCAGCTCCAGGTCATACTCAAAGGGAAGCAGACACATTTCCTTCAAATGGATGGAGCCTGGTCTGGTGCCACAGCACAGTGTTAAGACATGATGATGCCTACAAAAGTCCACGCACAAATGACCTTCTGACTACGAGAACACAGTTATTGGCACAGTCTGAAGGCTCAGCTGATGCCTTGGACAGAGGCTAGACCAGATTGCTGCAGCCTGCCTGCAACTGCACCATCATCAAACAGATCCACTTCCTCTGCTCCTCCTTTTCTACACGCTGGCTTGCTCAACAGCATTTCTGTGCTCTGAAGTGGTCTTGATTAGTTTTTCTAGTAGGTGATAGTAAAGAATTGTTCTGTTAGGTTTACTGTATCCCACTGCACCACCATGTTTTGTGCCTAGAATTTCCAGATGCCTTTCTGGACAATTCCGGGATTGCTCAGCTTTTAAGATCAGATAAAATCAGTGCATTTCATCTGGTAAATCTGAAGCTATGCTGCCACCCTTGGTGCTCGAAAGCTGCTTCCCTTCATCTGGAGGAAGGTGTTTTTCCTGTACATTCTATTACACACCATCATGGCACGTCTCAGGACGAATGCCATTACCAAAACAGTATATAACAGTGATTCTAGATTGAAACACTCAATATAAATACTTAAAACATAAATCTATTTAAATTCCTCAAAGAATCTGGAAATATTTCTCCTTTGCAGAAGGTTCCTAAGTGCTTGCCTTTTATCTCTACAAATGTGCACGAGTAGGAGATGGTGTTAATTATTATCTGATACACAAGCAAATACCTGTTGCTAGCATGTCATTGTCAGCACAGTTGCTCTGTTTGAGCTGCCCAAACTTCAGCAGCTCCAGAGTACATGGGAGCTCTGCTGACATGGACTGCTCTGTAATTTCAAGTGACGTCGTTCCTCTGGCAGGCTGCACCCTGGTGTGTAACACAGCCATCAGGTAGCTGGAGCTACCCTGGAATATCAATTAATGTGCACTCCTATTACCTCACAGTCTGGTAATGTGGAGTCTCAGCTACCCTCCTGCATCTGTGTATGCGAGGAGAAACCTGGAGAACGTAGCAGCTATGGAGGGAAAGCTGTGCCCGAGGAACATTGTCTAGCTGCTTTATCCCCCATCCCAACACACGCACATCGCATCAGCTGTCAGCAGGAATTCCTAGCTGCGGATCAAACCACAGCCTGTCTGCTCTGCCTGTCCTGGTCGGTGCACACCAGAGTGAAGTGTCCACTCACATGAAGATTCCTGAGCTTTTCTGCTCACAGAAACAGGAGGTTTTGCTGTTGCAATTACTTGAACTTGCTCCTGAAAGAAGCTCCCTCAGAAATCACTTTGTGCTGCACACTGGCATTTCTAAGTGAGGAGTCAAGAGGTCAAAACCCAAGGTCAGAAGAAAGCAGACACGCGAGGTCCCTTGCTGTACCTGTGGCTGAATAAAGCAGCACTTTCCTAATCAACTGTTAATCCTCTAATCTTTATTGCATGCACATTCCAATCCCTTCCCAATGGCTATGCCATGGTAATCTCCAATCTGATTACAGTGAAACCCCATTGGAAGAGTCATTGATAACTGCTGGAAACGTGTAAAATCAATTTGTTACATATGCCAAACAGCACTACACACCCCTCTGGGATCAAAGATCCACCATCAAATACCAACCAAGGGTTGCTAAAAACACTTTTTACCTGACAGTGAATTTGACTGATAAAAGACAAAATTCACTTCTGAAGGGAGAATGGAGACATTGTTTTACATACAGTAAAAGATCAGTTGGTGACCAAGGTGGAAGTGGTAGTGCAAGAAAGATCACCAGCCATGCTATAAAAGTACAAGAACAAAAAAGAGAAGAGAGCCCGGATGTGCTTAGGCTCACAATTTACTTGCAGGAACTCAGACTCAGCCAACAATCTCAGCTTTACTTCCAGAAGGGACAGCAGTGTTGGCATGAAGTGGTTGGCCAGTGAATTTGTCATTTGGTATTTATCTTGACAAGAAGCAATAATTGGTAGGGCTGAGTAAAAGGCTCCAACTTTTTCTCCTGAGCTCCATCAAAGCTTTAGGATGATATGGCCTCAGCAGTAAGGACCACAGCTCTGGTCCACTGGGAACAGCCTGGGCTCCATCACTGCTAAGCATAGTGGTTCTTGGTTTTGAAAACAATGAAAAATTGGTAATGCTTATAAAAATGAAACATCTTGGCAGAATCTCACTCCCATATCACTTTTCTACAGTGAACAGAAAGGAAGCCAGAGCCTCCTTTGTGTAACCTACCAGAAAGTAAAAATACTGAATTAAAACAAAGCAGTACCCTAGTTATCTCCTATGTTTCATTGAAGAGAATTTGCCAGCATTCAGAACTCTATTGTTTAAATATTGTTCCATTAGCTACTTATTCCTTAAGGTCTCTTCTCTGTGGGCATAATCCTGCAGATTAAGAATCTTCTGTTTATTTGAACACAAAAGACAATTTGCGACCCTTGTGATCATGGGGAATCACTAAATGCTCTTAATACCAGGAAGGAAATAAATAAAATCCAATTTGTTGTAACACTGATGCTGGTTTGCTGGGGTTTGACCCAGAAGAGTTGAACACGCAGGATTAGTAACATGAGTGCTTCCCACAGATGTGTCCCATGGGATTTATTTAAGTATCTTTATGACATGCATTAGCAAAAAGCTACACTGGCTGTGGGATCCAATAGCTGCAGGATCTGGTGTAGCTTGTGCTGCATTCACCAGAGAGACTATTAGCAGGTGTCTCTAGGAAAACTGGTATGCTACGATCAACAGGAAGTTGGTTCATGCTCCAGATGTTTGTCATTATGGGAAGAGAGGGAAAGAGGGATGTTAGGGTCAGTAAAACCACACTGCTCCTCTTGCAGCACCTACAGTCCAAGAGGGACTTCAGTAGCTCAGCTCTGCCATTGATAAAAGTTTTACAAGACCTCTGCTCCCAACGGCCATGAAATCAAAGGTCTGTTTACTTAGCCTTTGCTTGCTGGGCTTTAGGATAGCGCAGGGAAGATCAAAGGAGAGACCTCGTTTAACATGTCCAAGTACACAACCAGCAAGTCTGTTTATGCTGGATTCCTACACACTGAGTGTACTGCTGTCTGTCAATACTTCAGACTCATTTTCTGCAACATTGGGTGAGGAGGGAAATAGTCCAAAAGGCCCCACAGGTTTTGGTCCTCCTCAGACAGAAATGGAAGTCGAAGGGAGCTCTGCTTTTAACTGTGACTGCCAAGGTCAAATATGAACTTGCAAGAAAAAAAGAAGCAGACCTATGGTGTCTGCTGAAGTGCTAAACCACTAAAACATGGCTAAAAAAAAACTGTAAGTAACTTGAGGAGAAGACCACACAAATTGTAAACCGAAGGAGCCCCCTTAGATCTCCTTCCCATCCATCTCACTGTACTATCAACAGGACTGACTCTTTAAACAGAGACAAGTAAGAGGAAAGACACCATGATAGTTAAGATGCTTTCTTAGGTCCTCAATTTGAATCAGATAACAAAGGTCACACAGGGTACCAAAGAGCCACGACTGCACAGAGGGACATGTCCCTCTTGTGGGGTGCTGTGAGGACAAACAGTAGATTGCCAGGCACCATATGATGGTGCACAGGGGTGCAGATGGGTACCTAGACTGATAGGTAGGTTTCAACACTCATTGAAGTCTTCCTGGTTTTCCAGAGATGTTTTCCCTAACCAGACAATACAGCCCACTTTCCTCCACCTAATTCCACTGTCTCCTGTCAAAATTCTCATCTACACTTCTAAACTCTTCCCTCCCCCTCCTCCCGGCTCTGGTATCCAATCCCTTCACACACTTGTAGACAGTTATTGTCCCCTCAGGTGTCACTTAACCAAGCTATACATATATTTACAAGCAGCTCTTTTAATCTCCTCACATAAATCAGTCCCCCAGTTGTCTGATCTGATCAGCCAGGCCTGTCTCTCTCTGTCCAGACGAAAACCTCGCCTGTCTCTCTGACATCTCATGGATGTTGAGCTGTCAGTTCAAGCTCAGAGCTCTTAATCTTCCTTCTCCTTCCCACCTCCTTCCTTAATTGCTGCAGGCGCCACCACCATCCGGCCTGTTGCTTGAGCCCAAAGCCCAAGTGTTTGTTTTTTTTCACTCATCTCCCCCTCCAGCTCTCTACATCCTTACTCAGATCATAACCCACAAAGTCTGCAGCTCGCTGGGATGGACACCCAAGGCTGGGGCTTGCATTCGAGCAGTTTGCATTCAGGCTTCCATCATACTTCATCACAACTCTCTGCTCCAGCCTTGATGAAGCACATTCTTGCCTCATTTACATTTTTTTTTTTTCTCTAGACATTGCTCTGGCCACATCTGCTTCTCTTCACATCCAGCTTTCCCTTTCCCTGTCACATCAAATGGCTGCTACCTTTCTTCACTTGTCAAGGTTCATCCTGGCTTCTCCCAGATCTTCCTATCACCTCTTCCCTAACACAGGCTCACCCTCTTCCAAGTGGCCCAGAAATCCAAGCTCCTTCCTCCTTTTATTTATTTATTAAATTTTATTTTCAAAGAAAACCATAGGTGATTTCTGCCTAACTGCTCACCTTGTGTGGGAGCAGCTCCCCATCAGCATTGGCAGAGGTACTCAGCCCTGTCCCAACATGTTTCTCCTTAAAGTTTTCCTGCACCAGACACCCACCACTACTGGCCAGCAGCTAAGGCTGACACCTGTGCTGGCCCTCATGGTCAACATCATGACACCATTGCTTTGCTCCAGCCATCTCTCCATCTCCTGCCATCATCCTTCATCTCACACACTCAGGCAGCTCTTCGGGCACAGCCTTGTTTTGTTCAGGAACACCTTGCACAGTGGGGTGAAGGCCCCGAGTACAGCACTGGCACACACAGATCACTCTACTGACAAGAGCTTCACTAGCAACTTTCCACTGATTATCCTCATCCCTGCATCCACAGCATTAAATTAATTGCATTTTAACAAGCTTCATTAGCACATTGCCTTAGCCAAGCTTAGCACGGCTCAAGCACTCAAGGAAACCTCATGGTGCTTCTTTTCTGCTCAATATAATTTTCAAGGCTTCTGTAACCTGATTTGTTAGGAATAACCTCAGGGCTGCAAAGCTTTTCTTCTGCTATACAGCAATTAAGGAATAATTTGTCACAGAGCAAGTCAAGCTGCAGGGCAGGAAAGCCCTGTGCAGTATAAAGAAGCTGTGTCAACCATAGCCCTCAGTGCAGGAGTGAAGTGAGTATCCCTCCTCTGCTCCTTCATTAGCCAGGAGCTTGTGTTCAGCAGCATCTCCTATACGTGCTGCAGTCTCCTCAGGAACAGGCAGAAGGGCCTGCAGACAGCCTGCCAGTGTCCACTAACTGTGGCTTTGCCCCTCCTGAGCATTCTTGGACATTGTGCAAAAAGGTAAACAGTCAGTTGCCAAACCATAGCATTGGCATGAGCTCTGTAATGCTTTTTTAAGCAAGTTTTATGGAGCTCCAAAGAATAACTGAAACTCCAGCATTTAAAAAAACAAAAAAAACCAAAACTACCCTGGTGTCATGGGTTGAGTTGAATCTGCTGCTACTACTCAGTGCCATGCTGCCATCGTGCCAGCTTCAAACTGAACAAGCTGGCTGAAGCAAAGTATCATGAGGCTTGAAGTTCAGATGTTCCATGAGAGGCTTCCTCTTCCAGCTGCTTCTGGGTTCTGGTTTTGGGGTGCTGGGCTTTTCTGCTGGGTGGACTTTGTGGGGTGGGATGGGTGGGTAGGTGGAGGTTGCTGGCTTCTGTTTCTCCATTTTGCTGTGCTGTTATGCAGGTAGGCTCAGGTCATTGTGCATTGAATCATTCCCAGTAAAACTCTTTATCTCAATTCTTTATCTCAACTCAGAGGTTTTTTTTGTGTCTGTTTCTCTCCTGTCTGTGTGAGAGGAGAGGGGCTGGTGAGAGCGGGCTGTGTCAACCTGGGGCTCCTGAGGAAAAAAATGTTGGTATCTTAAGAATAAGAAAGAATTAGTAAAGATAGGTGATGAGTTTGCAACACTCTAGATGCCTTGAACTCAATTTTTGTATGCTGCTCTAGACATGAGGTATGGTATCCTGGAGAGACCAGGGCACGTGTCATAGGATCAGGATGTGATCCCAGACAGCCGCTCCCAAGGGACACACTCCACATTTCAACCATCGTTCATGGTCTAATTGTTCATGTAGCACATGCATACACTGAGGAGAAACACATCTTACATTAGAAAGAAAGAAGAAATAGAGTTGGATGAGTATTTCTGTCTGTCTAAAACCTTTGCTAGCTTTAAAACTGTTTAATACTTTCTCCCGTTATCTCAGTGGCATAAAGGTCAAAGATTTCCTCAAGTGTTCCTGGAAAGATGTTTCCTGTTTGGTGAGGGAGAGAGGGTGATTTTAAATAAAACACTGTCTGACTGCTCATTGTGCACTAAGCCCAGTCACAAAATCAGAAGCAGTTTTGCAGATGGAGGTTGTTATCTGATTATTTTTTCCCTTAACATCCATAGTAGCCAGATGAAGGAACTGCTAGCAAACCTCAGTCACTGTTTCCAAAACCATATGTAGGAACAGTGTGGCAGGAACAGAAAGCTATACAGTATCAAGTGCTACAGAGCCCCAGACAGCTGTCTGAAAGCAGAAAACATGGGGTTCTTTTATACTTTTCTTCTAGTACTTGCAGACAACTGAGGACTGTCATGGAGATTATTGATCACTTCTGGAAATTCTGCATGCAAAGAGACAGTTTGATCTCGTGCAGTGTGAGCAGCTCTCAAGTCCTGTTACAGGGAGATAGATCAAAGTTGTCCAGTATTTTGTAGGAAATTCTAAATCTATAGACAGGTAGGCTCCCTCCTCACTATAAAAAGGGTTCTCCTCCAGCAACCTCCTCTCATGTCTCTATTTTTGTAATTTTTCAGCTTATGAAGATAAAGAAGAACAAAGCAGCAAACAGTCACTAACTGATACTACAACAGTACATTCTTCAGGACTATATGGTTTTCACATCCCTACTACCATTATTTTAACATTAAGAGGTAAAGGAAAAACCTCACCCATCCCCACCTTCCTCCCCTTAACCAGACAAATGAGGCATTCAGTTTGTCTGAATTTAAATTTTCATTGGAGCTGATCCAGCAGCCAAAGCGCATTGCTAGAAGCCAAGGTCGCGCTTCCCTCAATGCACCTCCTTCATCCTGGCTCCCCGCTTTTCTGCTGCCTTGGTAATCACAACCTGTGGTCAGGGACAGGAGAAAATGTCAGCTATTTCCCCCCATCAACTGCACAGAGCAGGGCTAGCTCTTAAATCTACCTACTTAACTATAAGCAAGACTTTGAAATCGCCATGGGCTTTCCCCCACTCCTCCTCCCCTTAGCTATAGCTCTGAAACCCACAGAAGAAAATCAATTTCTCAGTATCAAAAGTATTCAGAGGAAACTGGGGGAAGGGGGCACATAGGGTGGCTCCACAGTGCTTTTTAGCTTCATCCTCAGAGGTAGATGGCATTACCAGTCCCACATTAAGAATGTGAAATTTCCTCCCTTATCCTCTAGGCCATGAGGACATAGCTAACTTTTCTGGAAGCAGCACCAGCAGCCAGCAACCGGAATCCAAGCAGTAGTCTCATTTCTGCCACTGCCTTGGTAACCAGCCTCCACCTTTCTCTACAGGATGGTGTGGGCTCCCACATACCTTCTATTAATGCTTGCATTTTCCCCTCTCTGTATTTTTCCTTCCCCCACCGCCATTCCCTCTCCTCTATACAAATAACAATTCAAGAACCATGATCAGCCCTTCACTTGGCTCCAGGTCGCTTGCACAGGCTAATGTTACCTTCAGCTCTCTAGCATGATTTAGGGAATTTATTTATATTCCATGTTCTGGAGATAGACCTCATGTCTTGCCAGGGGCTCGCATGGGTCTTACAAAAGGAACACTGACAAATATTTATGGAACCTAAAGTGAAATTCAAGACACTGCTAAATAAAGTTTGCCTTTTTTTTTTCCTTCCTGAAGAATTGACCTGGCTTTCTTGGCAGCAAGACTAATCCAAATGCTATTGGTATCTTAACAGCTCATGAGAACCACATGCTTCAAATAAAGCCATTACTATCAGACACACTGAGTGGTTCAATTAAACAAATATGAAAATAGACACTTCATCCTGCTTTAACTAAGGGGGATCATTTCACTCCTGCATCCAGACTGACAATGAAAATGATACAGTATTTATAGAGTAGCTTTTGATCCTGAAAGATCCCAAAGGATTAGGCAGACCTTGCTTCGCACACTACTGAGATGCTGCCACTTCCAGGGAGGAACACAAGAGCTGTCCCACAGCACAGAGCAATTTAGATGGAGGAGCACAGAAGAATTTCATGTTCAGTTGAAACCATAGAAGGAAATTTAGGCAAGCAGAAAGGAGATTGTTTAGACTCAAGCACATCCAGCACAGAGGAGGTATAGTGCTCCAGGGTTTTAAACAGAAAGGTTAAGGCAAAACAAAAAGTTCTGGTTTAAGCTATCCAAAACTCAGCATTTAAGGCAGAAAGTGATACACCATCTTGAAGGTGAACAGTTTCATTCTATTCACTTTATTCATGCATGAGAATTCCTCTAGAAGAAACTCTTGCTCACTGTTCCCTACAGGAACACAAGAATTGGGACTACTCACACTTTACAAAGTCACCTGTTAATGTAAGGATGCCATAGGACACTTTCTGAATTAAAGCTTCAAAATGCTTGGACTGGTAGTCCCACATGCTTCGCAGAGAAGAAAATATTCAGTCCATTTACATCACACAAGGGATGACATCGACTGCTGCCAGGATGTCTGCTGGCATCTTTGCCCACTTTACATTAGCTGCATTGTAAACGTAATGCAGCCCAGCATGGAGAGAGGGAGCAACTTATCAAGGATGCCCTGCAAGTTTGCAGCAGCAGCATCAGTTTTGACCACCACATATCAGGTGATGCATCCCCTCTTCAGGACACGTTCTCTCCTATGAAATAATGATGCCTCCCCTCATCAAAAGTACTCCCTCCACACATGAGGAGTTCAGTGCACCTCAGGGTTTTCAAATATTTCAAATATTAATAAATATTCCCAATAGAAATCTTTGGTGGAAGAAGGAAAAGGAAACTGCTGATTTGTGAAGCAGCAGCATGGTAGATCATGGTGAAATAGAGAAAATCCACAATTTGAAGCTAGGGACACAGTGACATGACACTGAGTCATGATGGAGATGCACCAAATGTCAGTTGCAACTCTCAGGGTCATGGTATGGACTGGGACTACCTTAGCATGAAGAGTTCAGCCTGTGGAGGTGCTTTTATGTAGCCATGCCCATGCAAAATGCCACATTTAACTTTTCTTTTTTTTTTTTCATTTTCTCCCCAAAATTTTGAAAAGACTGTTGATAGTCCTTCTTCTGATTCACAAAGACTTATCCTTTAGGTTGGAAAAGACCTTTAAGGCCATTGAGTTCAACCTTTAACCCAGCATTGCCCATGTTCCTCAGCACCACATCCACACTGCTTCTAAAAGCCTCCAGACCTGGTGAAGAGCAGCAGTCCTGGCATTATTCCTGAAAACATTCCTCTAGCACAGCAGTGTGAGAAATACAGCTGTGTGGTGAGAGTTCTTTACCTGGCACAAAGACAGGAGCTAGAAAAAGCCTCTCTGCAGAACAGCTGGCAGAAAGCATCAATCTTACAAAGCTTCTTTCTTTTTTTCAGTTCGTTTAGCCTGAAGTAGAGCAATCAAGGCCCTTCTGTCACGAGATCACATTCTCAACATGTAACCACTCTGCAGCTATTGCAGAGAGATGTCTCAGGAGAAGAAATCTTATACAAGTATGAGATTTCCTTGGAGTGACTTTTAAAATAATGTCAAGCTGCCTTTTTCTTTCTTTCTTTTTTCCTCGGGACTGAACTATGAACCTTTCTTTCACTACTGAGTTGCTCACATGCCTAATCTTCTGTGATTTAAATGAACCACCTCAGGCAGATAATCATGTACCAACAGGAGGAAGGGTCTGACACTGCAGACCTGCAGCTTCCAGGTACAGCACTACTTTTGCCCTGAAAGGGAAGAGAATGTGAAAAATCAAAAGGAAAATAGTCTTACGAGGTGAGCAAGGAGGAAGGAAAATGTTGCATGCTGTGTGGCACAGCAACTGCCAACAGCTCAGCCTAATCTCTGATTTATATGAATTTTAGGAGGGTTCAGTACTCAGAACTCATACCACTGACAGCAGACTCCATGTCCCTGGGTATGACAAGAGAACCTGTCCCTGGGTATGACAGAGGAGGAGGACACAGAAAGGTCAGTTCTGTCCAGCTCAGGGCCCCGCAACACACAGGACAGTAGAGTTCCAGATCCATGTAGCAGTGCTGAGAAAGGTTGCAGGATGTACCAAGGCTGAAAAGGTTAGGAAAGTACGTGCCTGTGGTGCCAGCTCTGGTAGGCCAGTCTGGGAGGTGCATTGGACTGAGGCCATCGCTCAGAGCTGGGTTGGAACAACAAATTCTCTATTTTGTCTTTTTCTGAGCATAGCCAGATTGGGCTAATGAACAGCAGGCTGAGCTGGAAGAAACTGTGCAGCAGTCTTAAGGCAAAGCAGCCCACATAACCCATGGGACTCAGAGCTTCATGTAGAAGTGACTCCATTCCTCTGTTCCTGTGTGAACACGCTGTTCACAGTGAGTAAGCCTGTGTCATGCTGCAAGCCTGGGATGTTAGAAACACACCCAGCTTCAAAACCTTGTGCATGGTGAACATTTGTAGGGGCAGTCTTCAAAAGAGTGCAGGGCTGTGTACGACCCAGAAAATCATACATCTGTGAGGTTTAAACCAAGCAGTGAGGTGGACACCCATCAAAGAGTGCTGACAGGGGCTTCTGCACAATTAGTTACCAAAATGCGTGCCTTGGGGGACCTCTGGCTGGTGTCCAAGGTAAAGAAACTAAGCCTGGCAGAGAGCATCTCTTTTCTGACCCACACTGCCGGTATCTTTAGGACGGTCCACTGTGCTCTGGCTGTCCCACACACTTTTGCTGATGCACCCACATGGCATCGTTGCTGCCTGCCCAGCCTGAGTCCTCCTACAAATACCCTGCTCAAATCCTGACACTGGAAATGCTGAGTAAACTACTCCTGGTATGGAAAACATGGCCCACAAGCAAGGAGGAAACTTACCAAGGCCTTGTGCTAGATGCACCTCATCTCCGCACTTGCATACAGAGAGGGACAAACACACTGGTAAGAGTAGCCCTTCTCCCGGTGTGCCCCCACCTCCCAGCTTCCTGCCAGGGCCAGTGAAATGCTTGCAAAGTGACTTACTCTCTGCAAACAGCTGGAAGGCCACCCTGCATAGCAAGCTACCTGGCATGGCCTTCAAGATCTTCTATTTCTCTGCACAAATTACTTTGGTGATTCAGATAAAAGCAAAGGGAGATGAAGAACTGTCCGAAATTCCCTGAATTTCTTTGCTAACCACCAAGGTTTAGCCAGGGCCAAGCTCTGTGGTTACTGCACAGTCATGCTCTGATTCTAGCGTGATAAAGGTCCATTCATTTCCACTGGTGAGCCTTGAGGGGTGTGATATGAGTGTGAGGAGGAGTAAAGACATGTCCCCCAGGGTGACACTTGCACTGAACTTGTGCAATTGGGGCAGCTGTCACAGAATCCTCAATGTGGCCTGCATGGCCATGGTACTTCTGCTGCTTAACCTACGCCAGTTGCCCTCTGAGCCATCCCCTTCAGAACCTGACAGCACAGAATGTAATTCAGTTTGGGGAGGTGTGAGACTTGACACTCGCTCTCCCTTCCCACCTCTATTCACTTTCCCTGCTGCTGTGTTATGTCAGCCCAAAAGCTTCTCTGGGGAGGACAGGAACAGCTGGTTCTCTCTAAACCATCTCACCTAATTAAAGAAGAATCTGCAATCAATGCTCATGTGTTTTTGTTGTGTACGAAGTGCAAGGAGGGCAAGGAGTGACCTCACTTCCTCTAGCTGTGCTGGCTTTACCAGATTCCTGACAAAAGCCAGCTGAAGGAGCAGGTACCACTTGTAGCCTATCATTTCCCAGAGCAGAGCCAGGCTTGTAAATCTTAGTGCTTATGGAAAACTCTCCAAGATGCCAAGTGTGCTCTTTCAATCCCAAGTTAATTACATTTAGCATGTTTTCATGAAGTCCCAGCTTCTGGAGTCATGGAATAACACAAAAGGATGAATCTTAAGGAATTTTTTAGCTGTTGTGGTGACAAGCTTGTGGAAAGCTTGAGAATTTGACTCCTCAGCCAGAAAACAAGTAACAAGCACTCAAAAGGGGATTTTAAAATACCTTACAATATTGAGTGGTGGAGACTGAGTCATGGTTCTGGGAAGGGCAACATTACATCTACAGCTGCAGGACTTGAGGAGGATGAAATCAGAGGCTTTCTCTAACACTTTCGAGCCTCTGTCTGTCCTGTGGAGGGGATGATCCTCAGCAAGGAGCAGGGGATGCAAACTGGCATTACATCAGTGGAATTATAAGTGCTCAACAACCTTCATGGATCAGGACAAGGCAGCACATTCAGGTGTCTAAGTGGTTTTAAGCATCTGTCATTAAACATGTGAGTTTGAAGGCTTAGGTCTAACTTCTTAGAGTTATTTTTTTCATATGAAATAGGTTTAAATCTGAATCTTTGTCTCACCATAGCATCATGAGGTTATTCTAGTGCCTGTAAAGTAACCAGAGATTGAATGAGATAAGCAATGTCAGTGTGACAGCCAACACTTTGTAAGGACAAGCTTTGGAAGGATCTAATGTAAGAAGAGGAGAGGAGGCTGGACCAATGTTTCTCAGCAGTTCCTAGTTAAGGTCTCCAAGTACAGTTCATTTAACAAGAGGCCAACTATACTGACATAGCCATCACAGTGTGAACCTGAGGTCAACAAAAGGGCATTTGAGCAGGTCAGGGCTTTAGTGGCTACAGCTGTCACAGGTCACTTGCACACAACACCTACCATACTTTTCACTGTCCAGTGACTGTCCCATCCTAACCCTCTCCTCTCCACTCAAAACATATGCAAGTCACACTTCTGCAGGAAGTCACACCAACGTTCTGATGCCTACAAAGCAAAGTATGACATGTGCTGAGGGACATGGCAGAGATTGACTTTCCTCCCTAAGCCTCTTCACATACCTATCTGCAGAGACTGGGCTCCTGTGGCTCCCAATGATGCATCACTACTGTTCTCCAGAAGAGTCAGCTCAGTACCTCCCACACCCATAAGCTTTTAATCAGGGCTTTTTACATTGTCACAGAACCACAGAATGGTTTTGCTTGAAAGGGCCTTAGTTCCAGCTCTCCTGCCACAGGCACAGACACCATCCACCAGGTTGCTCTAAGTCCCAACCAACCTGGCCTTGAACACTTCCATGGAGAGGTCATCCACAGCCTCTCTGGACAATCTGCTCCAGTTTCTCACCACCCTTACAGAAAACAATCTCTAATCCAAATCTCTCCTCTTTTGGTTTGAAAACATTACCCCTTTCTATATAACTACACTCCCTAACAGTCTCTCCCACCTTTCACATAGGCATCCTTTAAGTACTGAAAAGCCACTATGAGGTCTTCCCAGAGCCCTCTCTTCTCCAGGCTGAACAACCCAAACTCTCTCAGCCTGTACTCACAGGAAGGTATTCCAAACCCCTTGAACATCTTTGTGGTCCTCCTCTGGACTCGATCTAACAGGGTCACTTCTTTCTATTGCTGAGGACTCCAGAGATGGACACAGCACTGCAGGTGAGGTCTCACCAGAATAGAGTAGAGGCCAGAATCACCTCCCTTGACCTCCTGGTCATACTTCTCTTGATGCAGCCCAGGACACAGACAAGTTCTGAGCTGCAAGTGCATGTTGCTGACTCTTATTTCAGTTTTCGTCCACCAGTACCCCCAAGTCCTCCACAAGACTGCTCTCTATCCACTCAGTACCCAGCCTATATTTATGCTTGGGACTGATTATCATCCCATCTTCATCACAGTGACAATCAGGATCAAGGAAAGGGACTTCCAGCAGGGCTGGATGCCCTGGCAAGCATGACTAGTGCTGAAAGACAGAAGGACTTTTGCTCTTCAGCCAGTTGGGAACTTCAAAGCCGTTTTCATTCAGTTGCTGGTACCACGACACACATGCACACAACAGTTGTTAAGGTATCACAAGCCTTGGCAGAGGTCTTAAGCTGCCCAACTCAGGCTACAACTGCCTGCTGCAAACACTAAGTAGACAGTTTTCCAAAAGGTTTTTTTATCTATGTACAACATATGTTCTGTCCCCAACAGAAATAATGCAGAAAACATAATCTGAGATTTTCTGAAGCAAGTTACAAAAGAGCTCGGATGAGATTACAACACAATCATTTTCCAGCTGCCTGCATGTCAGAGAGAAGATGCCAGTTTGCAAAAAAGAAGTGCAAAATTGGGATGACTACAGCAACATTGCTGTACTGGTCCAGAACGCAAAGTTATGTTTCCCAGAAGAGCCATAGCCTAGATGACAGAAATCTCAGTTCAAGCCCTCTAATAAAGCAGTGAGAAGAAGACTTACATGTTTTCTCACAGCTCTAGTGCACACAGAGATGCATCTCTACAGCATTCCTCTTTTTTCTGGTCCAAGGAATGCTGACTTTCTAACAATAAAGAGCTCCATGGAGTGAGACTGGGAGTGTCACGTCCAAGAAGCCAGTCCAGTGAGAACCAGCTTCCCACCTGCCCCAGTGACACCCAACCCATCACACATGTTGGTGCAACTTTCTTTCTCATTTGGGTTTTTTCCTTGCCAAAACACCACCCAACTCCAAAATCTAATGGGAAAAAAAAATGAAAAGCCTATTTATGATCAGAGAGAATTCAAGTGATCCCTTTTGCCTCTCAAGTCTAGAGAAGATGTTTCTTGCTTCCAGAAGCCTGAAGTTGCAGGCTCAAACTCTGTAGTGGTTTTTATAGGGGAGTTTCCTGCAGTGCCAAGTCTAAGTCAAGGTAAGACACAAACAGGTAAGTGAAAATCTGCAAAGGGGAAGGGATGAGACAGGAAGAGAGCTACTATAACTCTGCACCAGGAAACAAACCGAACAAATAAAGCAAAACACATTAAAACTCTTCTTAGGCTGGCTACATTTTTGTTTATTTTCCCCTAAGGGTTATCTAGAAAATAAATGAAGATAATTAGTTACAAAGTTTAAGTCCATAGCTCCCTTTAAGAATTTATATTCCCCCTCTTCTGCTCTAAGTAAGTTTTTTCTGAACAATTGGAAGATGCTGTTTTCAAAGCCAGGACTCCTGTAGGTTAATTGTTTCACTTCTTTGTGTTGCCTTTTCTTTCAATGAAAAACAGCAAAAGGTTTGCAGGAAGGAGCCTCAGGGCTGCAACAGATGTCATGAGCCACTTCCTACAAATTAGAAAAGGAAAGTAACCCCCTCAGGTTAATTATGGGGAGAGGCCACACACGGAGCTGTGTAATGAGTCTGTGGGATGGAGAGAAGGCAACTGCTTCATATTGGATTTCAAGAGACAGAGCATGAAATCTCTGTGCTGACTACATGTTCTCACGCTGCAAGAGCGGCGTGTGCTGTTCTGGCAGGACAGAAGCAAGCCAGGCTGCCTGGGGCAGGCAGCAGAGCTGAGGAAGGACACACTGACTGCTGGGCTACCCACCCAGTGACAGGTCTCAGTGGAGATGTCCTTCCAGCTGATGGCTGTTGCTGCTCTGAGGCTCAGCACACCAGAGCCTGGCATCTGCCTCCCTGTTTGCATAGGTGCAGGACAGTCAGAGAGCCACAGCCTGAGGACCAAAGCACAAAGACGGGGCTTCATTGGCCTGGATGTTGTTTTCCTGGTGGGATGAAGGCTAAAGGCCTTTCATTTCTCTCTGCCCCATTTTCCCACCTGTATAATGGAGTTGGTGCTATTTATCTTCCCAGGTTTGGTTTGGTGTTTCTATAAAGTAGTTAGATTTTCACTAAGGGAAAGCACCAAAACAGTCCTATGCAACATCACCACCAGAGAGCCTTGTGAGAGAGCAGGTTATGGCTTTTCTGTTCTTTTATTCTTCCCTTTTCCATTCCTCCCTCTTCAACAGGTTGAAGGCTCTTGCGCAAGAGCCTGTGTTTGATGAAACTGTTTCCTTAGGGATTGGATCACTGTATGAAACTTCTGTAGCTAAGCAATTGCAACTCAGCCATGAACCTTAGCTAAAGAACCAGCCCCAGGTTTCCTTCAACTAAACTATACATCCATGGCCAGGTTAGCATGACCTGACGTGACAGCAAAGCCAGCAGTGATAAAAGCAGCAACCCTGGCTGAGCCAGCTGGCGATTCTGCATTTATTGCAGGAGGAGTGGAAACAGCTTGATGTTTACCTAAAATACGATCTGCAGATTGGGGGCAAGGGTTCCAGTGACAGTTCATAGGTTCACCCATAAGCAAGGAGATTCTGGAGGGAAAAAAAAAAAAAAAAAAAGGGCTACAGCTTCTTCACCCAGCAAGGCATCGCTGCCATTAGAGGAGAGTTCAGTTGAGATCTGGGTAATACTGCACAGGTGCAGCTAAACCTTCTACTGCCAAGGTGGACATACATAGTTGTTCATGAAGAAGTATGGATAAGTAGCTGCATGTTTCAGTAAGCATGTACAGAGGCCAGAAGGAATGAAAAACTTCAAGATCTGCAGTCTGAAAGGGACGTTTGTTGACATTCCATGTGTGTGTGGGAAAAAAATTAAGCATTTTGGGTTTGTTCCAGTGCAGAACAGTTTTGTTGTTTGGGTTTGGTTTTGGTTTTGTTTTTTTTTCCTTTTTGTATCTCAGAAGAGCAGGGGAAGATAGATTTGCCATCTTTTGGACAGCTGTAATCACAGCCTCCTCCTGTAACATCTCCCCAGTTGTGTGCACATCACTTCTAACACTTCTGTTGACACTATGCTGAAAACAGAGGCCAAGAAGTAATGTTTGAATCCTTTCAAACTTCTCATAAAGCATGCCCAGTGCAAGAAAATACACAGTTTCCTCAGCACAAAAAAAAAAAAGCAGCAAGCAGTGCTTGTGGGAATGGATTTTCATCAACACCTATCACTTCCAAGTGCACAGGAGCAGCTACTGGTCAATGAGTGCCAAATGCCTTCCAAATTTTCCACACCCAAACACAAACAAGCAGTCTCCAGACCTGAACTGCTGGTTTGCATGTCCTCTTACTTTCCACCCTCTCCAACACAAGACGCACCAAATCCACCCTAGTTTCAGCAGGTAGATTAGAGGCTAAGCAAAACTGGTTTTCTTGAGTAGGATTAGCTTGAGGTGCATCTGAGATAATTCACCTGCCTTCCAGGCACCTTTCAAATACTTAGAGGCGCTCATTTGTCATCACTGCTGCAATAACCCTGCAAGAGGTTATCATCCTTGCATGATGGAGCTACTTGATCTGCAGGGTGGGGCTGTGCATGTCTGTTACCTTGCACGTGTGTCTACTGGAGAGAAAAACAGTTTGTGGCCTGTGTATTTCAAGCTGAACACCAAAGCTGCTGAGACATTACAAGGAGACACACTGATGAAATCTGACCACCCTGTCTCAACACTGCAAGCTGGTACCCACATGAACTACAGCAATGTGGATAGTAGGTCTTCCAAAAGATGATCATTCAGCAGACCTAAATTAGCAGTTTCAGCTTCTTACAGCAGATGAGAGGCACAAACAGTCCACCTGGGCAATTCTCAATGTTCAGTTAAATGCAACGTGACAGGCAAGGCAGCCTGGAAAACTAAAAAAATACAGCAACTCTTGGTTCATACTTGAACCAAATTTTGTTGGGCTCAAAGGATTTTGCTAAGATTTAAACAAATAATAGGGTCAAAAGGTTTTAAGGTGCTCCCATGGGCTCATAAAGGGTTCGATCCAGCCCAAATACTATTATATAGTCACAGAATTGTTTAGGCTGGAAAAGACCTGTAAGATCATCAAGCCCAACTGTTAACTCAGCACTGCCAAGTTTAGCACTACACCATGCCACTCAGCACCATATCTGCACAGTTCTTAAATCCACCCAGGGATGGTGACTCCACTATTTCCCTGGGCAGCCTGTTCCAGGGCTTGACAACCCTTTCGGTGAAGAAATTTTCCCTAATGTTCAACCTAAGCCTTTCCTGGTGCAACTTGAGGCCATTTGCCCTTGTTCCACCACTTGCTACTTGGGATAAGAGACCAACACTCATCTCACGTGAGAAAGTATCCCTTGAGCCTCCTTTTCTCCAGGCTGATCAACTCTGCTTCCCTCAGCCACTCGTCAGAAGCCTGGCTGCTCCAGACCCCTCACCAGCTTCACTGCCTTCTGTGGATGCACTCCAGCACCTCAATGTCTTTAAGCTTAATATCAGGAAGTGGGAAAAAAAAAAAAATTATCTCCAACTTAAACACAGCTATCACAATTTACACCAGCTGAGGATCTATCGTCCTGACTTTAATGGGAACATGACCAGGCTGCTTGCCAGCACTTTGGCTGTGCTGCAGTAGGAGTGACGTTCAGGTATGCGTGACCAGTCACCATCAGATTTCTTTACAATGACAAGCTTTGAAGTCAGAGTGCTTTGCTCTCCTTCCACAAACCATTTTCACTCAAAACAATAACTATTTATACAGAAGCCTCACCAAAGCCCTTTCAGATTCTTTTTTAATCCTCTGTCAATGAGAGAATATAGTTACATGATAAAAACAGAGAGACCTGCCTGCTCCCCAGTACCTATTCAGCACAGGCTGGATAAGCCAGCATCGAACCACCTCCATTATTTTTTTCAGTGTTGCAAGAGAATCCATCAGTAGCTTCACCCAGTACTACACTGAACCAGTAGAAAGAGTAAAATCGAGCAAGCAACTCTTTTTGCTGAAAACCTTGTTAAAGTCCTCTCTACAAGACCCATTGAAAGTTGTCTTTTTGTAGCCAGTGGGGCTGCTAGAGGCTTGAACACAATTTGTGGACCTCATTCTGCCCATTCAGAGCAAAAGACAACACCTGCGGGAAACAGGCAAAAGGTTAAAACCTGGTACCTCTGTGTTTTCCTAAGTGCAGAGCTTGGCACCAGAACTGAGGCTGTGAACAATAGCAGGAGCATTCTGCCTGTTTTCTTTTCCCTTCAAGTAACATTTTTGCTGCAGTGTCATCTTTCTGCTCAGCCAAGCAGGCGCTCTGGGTCAAATCAGCTGCGGGAGTTGTCAGCAGATTTTTCCAGCCCTTTCAAAAGATCTTCAGTCATTGTATTAAGAAGCCAAATTGGTGAAAAAACAGGGAGAAAGAAAGGAAAAAAAAAGTCAACAGACTGCCCACACATTTTACCGGTCAGGCACTCGCATGACTGTGAAATAATCGGCATTCTTTTGGTGAAATGTAGCAGCTTTAAGCCAGCAATCTGGCTTCACTGGCTGGAAAAGAGTGTGCTTTCTGGAAAAAGCTGAAACCCAGGGTATTACAGCCTGACAGCTCCAGCATTCCTCACACCTCCCATAGGAATCGCTCACAAAAGAGCAAGCTATTCCCCAGGGCTGGATGCCAGGGAAACAGATCCTCTGATGGAAAACCCTAAGGGGAGGCATACTTCCATTTATACCACCTTCTATATTTCAGCTAAGTAGTTAATTGTTGGATTGAGGCAAGGGAGTCTTCACCTTTCCTCACAGTTCCTGTAAAGCACCAATGAGACCTCTGGGGTCCACTGGGTCCCTTCCCAAGGAGACAATTGAGATGACAACTGGAGAATTTCATCTATTTTGGCAAGCATCTTTCAGCAGGAACAGACACAAATAGCATGGAGTGCAGTCCCAGTTTCACAGCCTTTTGCACACACCATACCCATTTCTAGGAGCCACCATTCATCAGCAGAGCAGAGAGAGAAGCAGAAGCGTGGAACAAACTCCATCACTATTTGCCAGAACTTCCATAAAAGAAACAGCATTTTTAGGAAACTCTACCTTTTCCACACAACATTTCTTCATGCACTATCACTATCCCAAAAGAAACTGAGGAGTTACATAACGAGGCCTCCATACATAACAGCTGCCACTAACCTCTGGTTATGGTGAGAATCAACAGGTTGCTAAAATTAATGAAGACAAAAGTTTGATTTTGTCAAACAGAATTGCTTGGGCTTAGACTTTGCCATTGCTACTACACATAGCTACATTCCTATGAGAGAAAAATTGCAGGGGAACGACACTGAGAAATTCTGTGACTTGGTAAACGCATATATGAGCTGAATTAAGGCAGAAAAGGCCATTTTCTTGAATTCTTTGTTTTGTAACCTGAACAACTTGTTTGATGTCATTTTATGTATTTGCAAATACATTTAGTGGATGGTGAGCGAATGCTAATTCCCAGCACTTATGAAGCAGAGGAGTTGAACTAATCATCAATGCACATTAAATATGGCCTTAATTTATGCTTGTATGGTACTAAAGGAGTGGCCATCAGGCTTATGCTCTCCTTGCTGCCCCTTCTCATGACCTTCCTCCAGTTTGCACTGTAGTGAAAGACAGAAAAATAATTTCTAAAATGAGGCAGAGGCCTGAAATGCAAATTAGAGGAAGAAGTCATCAGAAAGGGGGCTTCATGGAGATGCAGTAGGTTATCAAGTCTTTGCCTGCCTGGTAATCAATCCTGGTGCCTGATCAGCTTCAGGAGATGGACCTAGCAGGAACACAAAGGCTCTTTATTCCCTCTGCCCATGTTGTGGCTCTGCTATAATGCCTAATTCGCTGGGAAGGGCAAGGTGGAGCTGGACATGGGGCCTATCAGGTAACGTTAATGTTCAGCCAAGATATGGACCTTGTGTTTGAACGAGACAGACAGTCTTTGAAGAACATAATCTGTGTTGCCAACAATGGCTGGAGTGAAAGAAACTCCCTCTCGTTACCTTATAGGATGGACTGGCAAAGTGTAGTTGGATTCTTATCAAGATGTTAGGTTTGGGGGTTTTTAATCATCGATTCATATGCTAATGGGTGTGAACACAAAACGCAAGCTCTTCAAAGGCAGGAAACACGAGAAGGGTACAGCTTCACCCAGTTCACGTTAAGGTTGCACACTCTTGTTCTGTGTGATTTTTTTTTAAATATATAAACCCTGCTAATCTCATAGAGACTAATCCTATCCATGTCTTTTCAGACTCCCTCCAGTTTCAGTTGGATACGAGTTCGTCGGCAGCAGTGAAAAGCAGCAGTGAAAAGCAGCAGCTCTCCTGGGGTGCTGTGTTTCTCAGACTGACCTTAGCTCTGTTTACCCTTGCTTCAAAAGTTTGGGACAACATCTGCTAAATAAACTGGAATGCTGTGGAGATGGGAATGGGGAGGAGGAGTTAAAAACAAATGGGATTGTTCCGAAATGAGAGAGAGTAGGTAGATGAACCCTGGGGCACTTGTTGGTGGTCAAAATATAGATGCAATTCCCTTTGAATCGATAGAAAGCTGTCTTCTGACATCTCTGATCCAGTTTTGAAGCATGCAGAACATATCTGTCTAAAAGTAGAGTTCCCAATTCAGACTGCACCACACTCCAGAACACCCAGCCAAGCCACACTCCTATTTCTTCTATCTCCTCTTCATTTGCAGCAGATTGAAAATACTCTTGATGCTTCACCCATGCATGCAATGGTGACTTTGCTCAGATAGCAGCTTATATTTAAGATAAGTCAATCTGTTTTCCCTGCTAGCTGAGTTCAAGTTAACTGGCCCAAGAGCAGCCAGCTGAAAGCATGGGGGCTAGAAAGGTCTTTCTTAAATCAGTGATTTGCACATTCCAACACATCATCTTCTAGCCCCTCACTATCAGCAACCGCAGCATTTCACAAGTCGTTGCAGGTCTTCTCTGACAGAGAGGAGAGAGAGTTTATGTCCAGAGCAGCAGCCACAGCATCACTACATTGCTATGGGTTATCATAGAACTGCCAGGACTGGAAAGAACCTCAAGGATCATTTAGTCCCAACCCCTCTGCCATGGGCAGGGACACCTCATACACTAGATCAGGTTGCTCAGAGCCACATCCAACCTGGCTGTAAAAACCTCCAGGAATAGGGCTTCCACCACCTCCCTGGGCAACTTGTTCCAGTGTCTCACCACCCTCATAGTGAAGAACTTCTTCCCATCATCCAGTTTGAATCTATCCAATTCTGGTTTTGCTCCGTTCCTCCTAGTCCTATCGCTACCTGACATCCTAAAAGGTCCCTCAACAGCTTTCCTGTAGGTCCCCTTAAGGTACTGGAAAGCCACAATAAGGTCTCCTCAGAGTCTTCTCCAGACTGAACAGCTCCAACTCTCTCAGTCTGTCTCCACAGAAGAGAAGCTCCAGCCCTCTAATCAGACTACCAGTGAGGCACTAACTCTGAAAGCCAGTGGCATGTGCTTCTGCCTCCAGAAAGCCAGGAATAAACAGCAAGCTTTGGACAGAGCCAGGAGCTACCCTGGAGGGTGTTATCACTGTAAGGACAAGGCTGCATAAGAGTCATCCCAGGAGGCTCCAGCATAGACAAGACAGATGGGAAAAGCAGCAGCTTCTTAGGTTGTCAGAGGATGCCTCTGCTGTGTGCAGAGCACAGCTCTGCTTGCACCAGGAAGCCACTGACTGCGTATCACACCCTTATACCAGCAAAGCACTCCTTAAATAACTGTATTCTCAGCATATGCCTTTAAAGCATCAGGATTAGCATCCCTTAAAAAAGAAAAACTGGGTAATATGAGAGCAGATATGCCCATTATCAACATATCTACATATTTTTTAATCCCAACCAGCACGTGGCCTGGTATTATCTCATGGCAGTACGCATCAGAGCTTATCTAGAATAACTTCGCTTTTCATCACCTTTAGAGTTCCCTGAATGCTTCCTTGTTCATCTGTTACACTGCCTTTGGCTTACTGGACAGCTCTGCTCATACTCGAGGCATCCAAGAAAGAAACAGATCCCAGCTGACTCAAACACTTCTCTAGAAAATAAGATGACGGAGGCCTCCTTGACAGCAAGCTGCTGGATGCTCTTTTTTCACACACAGCAACAGTGACACACACACAGTGTCATCTGAGCTACCAGGGCAATCTTAGGACTCTACAGTACTCCCCTGAAACCTTGTGCTACCAAGAGCAGGTAGAGAGGCAAGAGAATTCAGTCTAAACCAACATTTCTTAGTCAAAGATGCCAACTAACTGAGAGCTTGCTTTGGATATGAAAATTTATTTTCTAGACATAAAAAGCTGATGCTGAGTTCAAACAAAGCTTCATTGGCTCATGCCAACCAGGCAGAGCAATGAAAATGAACTCTTCTTGTTGGAAAGCACCTCTCTGAGCCACATTGGAAATCTTCAGTTGCCATAAGGAGATGGGGACCAGTAAAGCGAGTAGGTCAGTCAGCAAGGAGGAAAACACTTGCCATTATGTGGGAAAGATGAACTTTAAGGAGTTTTCCTAGTGGAGATCTTCCAAAAGGGTCCACAGAGTAAGTCTAAGAGTATCAATAGCAGTTTTGGCACCAAAACATAGCATGGCATTTAGAAGCTGGAAGGCTCTATCTCAGATCTCCAACTCACTCACCACCCCAGGGCACAGCTGGATGCTGCATCTGGTGAGAGGAAACCAGTAATAGACAACCTGGCACATCCCAGCCAGAGTATTTCTGTGAGGCAACATTATCCTTGTTTCACATCCAGGAAACTCACATGCATGCTGGTGATAGCAAAGACAGAAGGCATTTTGCTCAGCTCAGGCATAAGGACTGCTGATTCACAAAGATCTAAACCAGAGTTTACTAAGTATGTATTTAAAGGGTGGCTGCAAAGAAGATGGAAATTCCCTTTCTACAGGGAGTCACATGGAAAATATGAGGTGTAATGGGTACAAGTTGCTCCTGGGGAGAGTCCAGGTAGACACGAGGAAAATTTTTCACAACAAGGACAATCAGTCATTGTAATAATACCCCAAGGAAGTGATAGAGTCCCCACCACTGGACACTTTTAAGATCTGGCTGGACAGGGTGCTGAGACATTTTGTCTAGATCGTGCTTTTGCCAAGAAAGATTGGATCAGATGATCCTTGAGGTCCCTTCCAACCTGGTAGTCTATGATTTTATGAAATACCAGATGAGAACAGTAACCACTACACCAACCTTTCTCCTCTGTAGGTCACTTTCCTTCTGGAACACATTTCAGCTATGTTGATCCCACATTAGAATTTTTAGGGTTAAAACAAGGCTTACAAATCATTTTCTCTGCTGTTGGTAAAGAGTTTATTTCAAACTACAAACAAAAATCAATTAAAATTGCAAAGACAACTCTGTTGATAACTATCACAGTGGGAACTCCCTGAACCATATTTGTAGTCAAAACCAGCAAAATAGTAACCTAATACTGTTCAGTTCACCTTTGAAAGAAGAAAAATAGAAGAAGCAGGGAGCTGAAATCTCTGTCACTTGATAGCTCCTGGCAGACTCTTCCTGGCTTTATGGTTATGCTTCTAAATTCTCTCAATTTAATGGTGTAGGTTTCCCTATTTTTAGATCACAACTTAAGGTAGCTCCATTTTTTTCCCCAGCATTATTTTTTAACCAGATCATGGTCATTAAACTTAGCAGCAAAGGAGCAAGAGTGTCCTTTAAATAAAAAAAAACCCACACCACACATGTGAAATAACTGCATGGCTGGAGAAAGGAAATCACTCCCAGGGGCTGACAGACCTCTTGAGTTTCCACTTCACCGTCCCATGAGGCATGACTGGTGCTGGGACTCCCGAGAGCCCAGAGGTGCCAAGCGCTTGGCAGCTGAGGGAGAAGCTGCCTTGGCACAAGGCTTCTGTCAAGCACAGGTCACCAGCAGGTCTGCAGTGAGCACTGATTCACAAGGCTTCAGCTGTAGCTGAAGCAAACGGCCCCCAGTTTAATACTGTAATGGGTGAATACGGCACCTTGCTGCCTCCTCTCTGCCTGGCTGCAGCCAGGCTCAGGGAGCTCCACAGAGGGAGGGCAAGCTGTCCTCCAGATTGTTTTGAAACAACAAGAAAAAAGCTTCTCGTAATCCTGCTGGCAATTAGAGCCTGGCTGGCCACAAAGTGCAATGCATTTATCAAAACCTCCTTTGAAGGCGCTGAGGGAAGTGAATTTGAAGCTGCTGGAGACTTCAGGAATAAGAGAGCCCAGCTGCTCCTGGGGAGCCTGAACAGGGGTGAGGGGGCAAAGGGAGGAGGCAGAATTCCCTTGTCTGGGACGTGTATATTTTCCATCAGCCTGTTTGTGCAAGGATAAGTAAAATGTTATCTCTCTCCCTGCATCTCCTGAAAGCTCGGCTGATTACAGCTGGCATGCTCCAGGGGCTCTTCCTACAAGGTTCGACAGAAAGTTAGCCACCTCTGGAGCCATAAATCATCCCAAGGCAGGCTGCTTCTCCCCTACTCCCCATGAACGTGAGGGGAAAAAAAATGGAGAGAAAGCTGCCAGCTTTCTGAAATGTCAACATGGGCAGCTTTGGACAACATGGGCAGCTTTTGCCCTTTTCACAACATGCAGCAGCAGTTTCCCAGATTCACGTTGAAGGAGATCATCTGCCCTTGCCACAGAACAAGGGCCTGCTCCAGCAGCCTGAGGTGGGATTACAACAGAGAAGTCTTGTAAAAACCATCCAATACAACAGGCTAAAGGAGCATTCCCAGATTTCTACAACCACAGACTGGGTATTGGCATCTGAGTAAATTCTCCAGATCCCTTTCATTTTCTACCTAGGGCCTGCTGCTCTCTCTCTGCAGCCTCACATACCTCTGGACACCATTATTCCTCTCTCTCCTCCTCACAATTACAAGTTATGTCCTCAGAGGGTAGAGGGAAGGAGATTGCACATGATGCCCTCTCTCCTCCTCTCCTTCCCTCTGGCTGGCATGAGTATGCAACCTCTGGCCACAGGACACTCCCCTGTTGGAGCAAAGATCATCCCTCTGCACAAAGACCATGTGCCTGGATTTTTATGCTGTAATGTAAGTGGTCTCCCCATGGCATCTAGGAAGGTTAATCAGGACACATGCCTTTCCTGACACAAGGAAAGAGGCTGGACTAAAGCTGAGTCCAGCCCATGGTGCAGCTATCCAGGGCTACTGGGGTTCTTTGTAGAAGTGTGTTGGCACATGCATGCCCTTGAAAAGAAAAAGGATGACAGAACAGGAAGTGAAAGCCAGGGAACAATGGAAAGAAGCAGACAGGAAAGGAAGGATGGATTAAAGACCAGTTAAACTGTGCTGAGTAAATTGTGCCTTTCCCCTGCATCTTCTCCTTGCACAGAGTGGAATTTCTCAGTATTCCATATAGATGTACAGTCTCATGACTCCTTCCAAAAGAGCTTCTCTTCTCTGCAAGGTTTTCTTGATCCAAACCCACTGAACAATTATTGCCTTGAGTTTGTTTGTTGTTTTTAAATCACTCCCAAATGCCTCTCTTTTGGGAAATTCCTGTTGAGATCCCCAGCTGGTTTCTCCACCGGAGTCAATCGGCCTAGCTACTCTTACCGGGCTGCTGATTTACATCAACCAGAGAGCTGCCCTCCTCCCAGCCAGCTTCACTCCCTATGCTCACCCATGCACAAGCCTTGTCTGAAAAACTCCTGGTGAAACCTTGCAGTGCATCCTCCCCTGCACAGGGCTATTCCTGGGATGTAAGGAATGTGGGTATTACACTGCTATGAAAAGGGGCACTGTAGTGAATTCACACAGGGGAAGTTGGAGGGAGGAGAGCCAGAGTGTAGTAGCCTTACATCTGTGACAACATTACAGGGGTGACAACAGCAAAAAAAACTTTGATCAATCCCAGAGTACAAATGCAGGTTTATATTCTTGCCATCTGGCAGCGTATCATGTTAAGAGCTGAGCAGACAACAGTGGCTGCTACTACACAGTGTACCATATACCAGTAAAAGCTGAATGGATCTACAATAAAGCAGACTTCTGAAATAGCTGTGAAAGGAAAATCTAGGCCACTAAGTGCTGGTAGAAACAATGTCCTTATATTTTTCCCTCCCCTTACTATTCTCCTCTGTCTTGCTTCTGCTCTTGGGATTCCTCTTCCCTCATTTTTCCCAGCCCCAGTGGCTGCACAGAGAGCTATCAAGTGAAATGCTGAACCTAAACTAAAGGTTGTGTTCATTTAACAAGCATTAAATAACAGTCAGAAGGGGCAGACTGGCAGCTGCCTTCACAGCTGAGGCCAATCCCCCTCCATAAATGGTAAAGCATAGCATCCCCATGAACAGTGGAGATGACTGCAGCCCCTTCTTTCCTACTTCTCCCTCCCCATCTCAGTACAAAAGCATACAAGACCCATGGATAAAATCATGGGCTAGTGTACTCATTGCCTTTTGCACTTCTCCAAAGTTTCTTCAGCACTAGGAGCTCTATTTGTTCTTGGGACCTTGCCCATAGCAGCTAAACTGCCAAATATGATCAAGCCATAGTGGACATACAGCGCTCTGCAGAGATCTCAAATGCAAATATCTTAGCTCAAATATCTTTCATTTCACTAAGTAGAAGTCCTGCTCTTTTCACATGCCAAGAGCACATCTGCATTGATGCATGCAGTAGTGCCTTACACGTTGTTATCTAGGCTGCAAAGAGACAGAGTATCCCTCTGATGGGGATACAGGAAGGACAGGAAGGACAGACCCTTATTTAACTCAGGAGTTCAACATAGCTTAAAGATACTTGCCCAAGCCAGTAGCGAAGTCAGGATGAAATGATACCCATCCTGGTTCCCAGAAACCAGTTTCAACACCAAGATCACCACGCCTGCATTATTCAACTTCTCAGGCCATGGGCTTCAACTCAGACCATGCTTGGTATCATTCTTGACAAAAAGATGTATAAACTGTCTCAGCTACCAAATCATCACACCCACTCTGGATACAGACAGACATGAACGCTCATAAGCCAAGATGGACTCTATGGTGATGCATTAGTGAAAATACCATGGACAATAGCACATCATCTGAAGGCTCCCATGGGATCCCTTCTCTCCACTCTGAGTACATATTTCCCATTACAATTTGTAGGAACATCAGATAGCAATTAAATGAATGAAAAATTTAGTCTGGCAGTTAGATCTCATTGTTGCTAAGTTTTCTTATCAGGAAATGCAGTGGTCTCAGACGGGCAGCAATGGAAACTATCATTCCTAACAACTGAAGATGTTGCTAGACTACAGGGAATGGTCCTGACCAGGCAGGAAGACCCAAAAGCCCTATTAGTCTTCTTTGGCATCTGAGATCCTAGAATTGCTCAGTCATTTCAATAAATCCATCAAATCCTCTGTCAGATTTCATTTTTTTTTGCATTGGTTCTCAAAAGAACTTACTGCCCATCATTCAGTCCAGCTTTTAATCTTCATTTGCAACTCTGAGCTTTCTAAACATGCTCAGCGCCCAAGAGGCTATCTTTGGAAAGTCCCAAATGAGATGTTATTACTTTGCCAAGACTCTGAGGGTCTATTTGATGGCTGCCTGACTCTTGAACGGGAGGAAATGGTTGTATGATGTTCTTAGGGATGTTCACACTGTCAAAAGGGCTAGATACTATTTTCCCAAAGTAACCTGATCCATTTAAAGACCTTCTCCGGGAAAGCCAGTTGACTATCTCTGACATCTGCATGACCACAGACACTCTGGTATTAACCATCGCCTTTATCTCACTATATTTTTGTTGATAGCTGAACTATGCGGTGCAGCGGTTCTGGCATCCCAGCAATGGACACTTATCAGGAGTGAGAAAGCACGAGGTCTGGGAACTCACTGCAAACATTCAGAGGTGATACATGAGGGACTGGGAGAGATTAGACAGGGTTTGCTGGGACTCCAGGAATTCCTGCAATGAAGGAGTTACATGGTGAGCTTGCTTTTTTGTTTTGCATGGGACAGCAGCAAGCAGGAAGATGGAATGGCCATTTCTCTTTAAAGTGTTTCTCCCCAAACTGACACACATACACACACCTTCTCCTGGTTCTTCTCCATTGCTGCTTCTTTTCCACAGCTGGGGAGCCCAGGGCAAGTCCTCAGAGCAACAAACCCCACATAAACTGAAGTGGCTCAACTGGGCTCTCATTTCACCAGGAGTTAGACTTTGGAGCCTGACCGGCAACATCCACAGCTGCTTCCCCAACGATTCACCACTTAGAAAGGGATAATTAGCATGAGGTAATTACTTTCAGACAAAGAATATTTGAGAAATAATCTGTGTGTATAAGGTTAGCCATCCTAGTTTTTCAACATACTTTTTCCTCTGCTGCTGAAACACATCACAGAAAGATGATGTAAGACACTTAAATGAGGCTGGAGATTCATAGAGTCAAGTGCTGAAATGCACTAAAGTGCTTGCAAATGGAATTTCAACCCAAAATGCTTCTGATGTAACAGGCACATAAACACAGAAGTTTCATGGAGGATGCTAATTATGCCAACAGCTTATCTCCTTTTGCCATATGCTCCCACACCTAGGTTCTTGGTTTGTCAGGGGAACAAACAAGACAACACAGAAGTGATCCAGCAGAAGACAGATGTGACAACGATGAGATCTTGCAAGAGTTGTGCCTGCATTTATTTGCCACTTAGCTCCTGCCTGGTCACGAGGCAGCTGTGAAAACAAGGCCACTGGGAAAGCATCATGTGAAGCCAGCACAGAAATACCGACACAACCCCAATAACAGCAGCCAGTCCCAGTCACAGATGCTACAGTGGGAGCTTTCTTGCATTGTTCTTTTTCCCCCCTAAAATAGCCTGTGAGATAGAGAGTCAGTGATTAGCTAAGTGCCATCTCCCCTGATACACATTTGCTCATTATCTGCTCCTGACACCAAATATCTAATTGCACTGGAATGTCCCAGCAGGATGGCCTCTTCTAAAAGGGTCTGAATAGTCCAACTTGGGATGGGGTGGGAGGAGGGAATTAAAAAAAAAAGCTTGCTGGCACATCCAAGAGCTGAAAAGGCAGCACTCCAGCAGGGTTAGGATGTCAGTATGGGGATTTCAACAGCAAGGGTGCAAAAGGTTACTCCTAGGAAAGGCTGGCTACCTCTCAGAAGCACATCCAGGTTCCAAACTGGTCTGGGAAGGTTTCCTGCCCACAACAACAGGCACACACACTGTATCAGTTAGACTTGGGCTTTTCCCTTTTTCCTTCCTGGTTTTGTAACACATTATGCTTCAAGGACACCAGCGAGATTTGAGGCCCTCTGTGCTCCAGAGAGACACAGCCTCTGCCTTGCCATGCTAAAAATCCACACAGTGATAGAGGAGAGGAAGCATCATCAACTTTCAAGGACTTTGTTGTTGCCATCTTCTTTCTGGGGGTTTGCTTAGTTGTTTTTTTAAATTGGTTCATTTCACTGATCCTGTCTGCCAAACAAATGCATGAACAGCCTGAGCAGCAAAACATGGCACTGGAACAGATAATGAGGAATGAGGCAGGAGGATGGATTTCACCTGAAAAAAAAAACCAGCCCAAAATACGTTTGTATCTCCCAAAGCAACTCCAGGCACCTGTGGCAGAGTCCAGTTCCTCTGTGCTTCAACCTAGAAGGATGAGATCCACTTGCCTTTCTGTCATTTGGTAACTAAGGAGCGGTGGAAGAGATACCAAACAAGCTCTGTGGTCTCTGGGACCAAGAGGTCACCCTGGCCCTGAGTGCTAAGAATGACAAGCCATCTGAGAGTTTATGGGTCAGGCAGATCACTGCGGTCAGTGTTGTGATGGATGTTATCTGCACAAGAAGAAGCCTTCAGATAACTAGAAGCAGCCTTCAGATAACGAGAAGAAGCCTCACATTCATGGAAAAGCCTCAGGAAAGCTTCACTTCACAAAAATGTTCCTATCACCTCTAGTAGCGACTCAACTTAGTGTCTAAGTACACACAGTCCAGCTGCAACATGTGTGTTGTGTAAACCTGGTGTGACTGCTGAAGTCAGCAGATGTGGTCCAGGTTTGCAGTGCTTTCTGGAGATGAAGAATTTTTGCTTGCTGTTTATAACATACTTCCTCAGTAAAGAAGTAGTCCTAAAACAGCATTCACTTTTTCAGTACACACTTTAGAAAAGGAAAAGGACCAGCAACTACAATAAAAACCCTTCCCATCCAATTGCAGCAAAACACTCCAAGTTTTGCTGTTATGCTGACACGAAGCTGCAGTCATCCTGAAATTGTCATTAACATGACTACATATTCTCTCTAGTTTAAACAGGTAGCAGAAAGCTGTTCTCAAGCAAATAATACACAAATCTGCCAGGAGCTGGTTAATACTTAGCTCAGTCTGACAGCTGTGCATACCATTAGACAAGTATTGATGATGAATAAAGATAATGAATGGAAAAAAATGGTGTTTAGCAGCCTAAGCAACTGAACACTAAAAGCAGGCAGACAGACAGACAAGATCTGTCAGCACGTGGAAAGGATGCACTGCATGTCAGTTTCAAAAAAGGACAACTTCCACTGGTTTGCTTTCCAGAAAGACAAAATGGTCAGGAGGTTTAAAACGAAGGTGCTTATTCACAGCAGCAGCTCCCCCCTGAGCTGGGCAATGCCATTATCTGTCAGGCACCTTTTGGTTGTCCTACCCACAGCTCCTCTGCTCTGCAAGAGACCCACACCACCAAGAGCACCCTCTCATACTTAGATTTTTCTCCCATTAGTCAGGCGACTTTCCTGTTGACTTAGCTTCCTTTTCTTTAACATCTCTAAGGTTAACCTTTCCAACATCAGTCCCGTTCATATTTAATTTTCTACTTCTATTTAACTTGTCAAGACTCTAATAAATGAGGAGGGCACTCTTGGTTGAAGGCCTTCCCTCTGATCCACTTGGTCCAAACAGGCACATGGAAGTGGATAGATACTTCAAATGTTACAGCTCATGTCTCAGAGGACACAAGTGAGATTGCAGCCAGCAGCAGGGCATGAGGGCAGCCCAACCACACAGGTGATGCACTACCACACTTCTCCACACTGTGATAGGTATCAAGCTCCAGCACCCACCTCGGCCTTGTTTGCATATCTCTTTGCTGCATTTCAGAAACCTTACCTTTATTTGAGTGCACTTTTATCCTTTTTTCCCAGAAATCTAGGTGTCCTCATGGTTCACAGCCCCAGAGCTGGCTCCTGTTGCACCAAGACCTTCCCCTCTCTCCCTTCTGTCATGAACTACCTCACTCCCTCTCCTTCACCCACCAACACTGGCCCTCCCCACAAGCATCAGGGCCACTAGCCACCTAAGGAGTTTACCACTGCTGTGCCTACCCACCAGGTTGTGCTGCCTCCACCATTCACATCCTACCCACCAAACTGTCCAATCCAATTTCTCACGGCAGCCATTGCAGCAGGTCTGGACTACTATCTCAAGCAGAAAGAATGAAGCACAGGCCCTTTTCTGACTCAGCTGCCAATTCTTTCTCCCCTGACCTCCCCATGACCAGTAGGCATTGATCTGAAAAAAGACACCTTCAGAGCCCCATGAGGGGTCTGGCCAATGGGAAGAGTGAGGCCTTTCTGTCCCTGCTGTCCAGATGCTCTGTCAAGTTGCACTATCTCGGGCATGGCTCCCTCCTCAGCTCGCAGCCAGCATGGCTTCCCTCTTGACTTGCTATTTAAAAACCATCCCAAGACTGGCATTCAGTGGTTTCAGATTAACGAACTGCAGCAATTAGTGATGGCAGTGTCCTCATCTTCTGCAAGTCACTGGGTGCCCCCACAGCGGAGCTGCTGCTGCCTCCATGCCAGTCCCATTTACTTACTGGTGGCTTGCCTCATTTTGTAATTTAAGGAGGACCACTTCCAAAACAGACTGGAAGCTCCAGTTCCAGGAGAGAGGAGGCCCAGTTATGGGTATATAGTACACAAATACATGTTGCCATTGCACTTCCACATCCTCCTCTCAAGCACACTTCACCAGAATAGCTCTTTATCTGCAGATGCAGTTTGCTGACCTAGGCTGAAGGCAAAGCCTGTACCAAGGCAGACAACATGGTTCAGGTGATATAGCTCCCTGGGCTGCGGTGGGTAGAAGGTGGGCATTCTGCTTCACCTATACTTTCAGAGATTTTGAAATCAGGATTAACATGGAACAGCAGCAACATGTAAAGTGTGGAAATGACCTTAAAAAGAAAGCCTTCTTTTCCAAAGGATCATTTAGGTCTGAAAATCACTAAAACCTACAATTTTCTGAGGGGAATTTCATTTCAATGGGACGGGACTATGATTTTTGATGGAAAAATCATTCCTTTCCTTGATTTCTCTTACTCTCTTTATCAGAGCTGATGTAATTATTTACACAAAAATGAGCGCATATTGCTCTATCCAGAGGAGCCACTTACAGCACTGCAAAATGTGTTACAGCCCTGTCACATTGACACAGCAAGGGTTTGCATTACAGTTGTTCCTCCAAGGTCCCAGTCAGGACCAGAACCTGGGTCAAAACAAGGCATGATGCAAACACATATTAAGAGAGCATGTCCAAATGGAGCAAGCAGACAGAAAGCAGGAGGATGAAATCAACTGGCCAAAGTCCCACAGCAGGTTGATTACAGAGGCAGGAATCATCCCAAGGGTAGGTCACCCACCCCCCACCACCCCTTCACACAGGTTTGCACAACCATAAGACAAACTTTTAAATCAGGCTCATTGTGTAGAGAAACATAGCCTGGACATACAGGGCAGAGATCTCCTCTTTATGGCTCACAGCTGCACTTTCACTTTCTGTGGCAAACTGGGGCCCAAACAGCACTGTCAGGAGACAGTGACATCATTCAATACCTTTGCTTATTTAGAGCACCTGGCCAAGAAAAACTGCAGACATTGTGTGTTGATTTGGGATGCAGCTGGAGAGTCCAGTGCTCTCAGAGCTGAGTTATAATGCAGGATGAGAAGCCTGGGGAGACTGATGAGGGACAGAGGAAAAGAAATATCCAGCAAGAAGAGCAAAAATCAGCAATTGCAAAAGGATTGACACTGGTAGAGCCTGAGTGAGAAAAACCAGGTGCAGACCACAAAATGGCTTTAACATTCAGAAAGAACTAAAAAAACACCCCACAGGAACACAGACGTTTATGTCATACTTTAGCTAGCAGCAGGCATCTCTGTGCAGATGGGCTAATCACTCAGGCAGTAACCATCTGAAGGGCTGAAGTGACAATCTTGAAAGCCAGTGGATGGGAAGAGCCTCAATCACACTGGGTCAAACCTCTGAGCAAATTGTGTGACCAGCTTGATATCAGAAGTCGTCACTTAGAAGCAGCTTAACTGAAAAGTAAACTCACTGAACAGAACTAGTTCTGGTTTAACTTTAACCAGGACACACAGCTATGGAGTTTTCTGTTCCACTAAAAACAACACAGCCATAAGATGACATTGTCCCTTGGGTGATGCCATCAAGTCACGGCATGCAAAGAGAAGGATTGGAAAACAGACAGGCAACTAGTGGGGATCCTGTGGGCAACTTTGTAATCCAGAAAGTTCTACGTTTCTGGTGCCTGCTAAAAAAAGTTGCTGCTATGGAAAAGATGTGATAAAAACAAAACAAGCAAACAAACAAACAAACAAAACCCAACCAAACACACAAACAAAAAAAACCCAAACCAAACAAACAAAAAACACCCCAACATTTTAGTCCCAAGAAGTGCATAGTCCATGGAAAATCTGGATCCTCAGAAGATAAACTGCATTTGAAGTTAAAAAACTATCTTGTGAGTCCTCAGCAGACAACATTTTGCTTTCATCAAACATCCATTCTTTTTAAATACCCTATCACAAACAGAAACTCCATCCACACCATCCTCCAAAAGCTGTCTTCAGAACAGCCAACCATATGGCATCCTCCATCTCCCCAGCCTAACAAATCTGAGCATCCACACAACTAAGAGTCTCTCCTAGGATTATAATAACCCAGAAACAAACTGCATCCTTTGCCTGGGAGCTACAGTTCAAGGGGTTGCTGGTTTGAGCAGATTGGAAGAGAAGGCTCATCGACTTTTCTGCCCTTCCAAGAATAATGAAAAGAAACTAGGGATGAAATACAGAGCCAGCCTCCTGCACTGAGACACCCATCTAAGAGGCGCTACCTTGCAGCCAGGGCTTGATTTGCAGAAAGAAAGGGAGGAGGAAAGCAAAAGCTCTCTCCAAATGCACACAGCACCTGTGCAAGCAGTCAGCTTGCCTCTGGCAGTCTCGCTTTGACACATTGCATGCTGGATTTGGGCTGTGAAACGCTGGGTTGCAATACACCTGTAAAATGGCCACCATAAAAGGAAAGGAGGACTCAGGGTTTCCTGTAAAATGTAGCTAGCAGGAATTAAAATGTAAAAGAAACACCCTCCAGGGTCTTCACAGAAGCTGTAAACCCAAGCAACTGTTTTGCCAGGTGTTATTGTGCAGCGCCTGCTGTTAAAAAGACTCTGCTGGCATCTTGCCCTTCTCATCTTCCCAGTACCCCTCAGCCCACTGGGCAGGCAGCACTGGGAGGGAGCAGCCAGGGAAACTATTAGCTAGCACTGCTGGGCAAAAGCTGAACCAGCAATAGTCTTTGAGCTGCTGAATGAAGTGCTGTCATTTCCCAGCTGGGAGCGGGAAAGAGCTCAGTGCTGCTTCCTGATGCTGCGATTTTATTTTGCAGTGGCTTCCCCTTCCCGCTGGCTGAATGTCACAGATTACTTCACTGCTGTGCAAGTGTCAGGAGGGGGAGAGCAGAGGGCGAAGTGAAAAATCTGGCCAGAACTTCCCAAGCCGCCAGCATCCTCAGTGCCCCACATGCTGCACAGAAAACGGGCTGGACTGAATGAGTGGAAAATTCATCTTTTGGGAAGCAAGAGCCATGTGCAGGTCAATAACCCACTTCCCAAGGTCTGCGAACACCCGAGGATCCTGCCTTCATTCCCATCTATTTAACCTCTCTGCACTAAGGCTCCTGGAGGCTTGCTGGCTCAGGAAATATAAGCCCCGGGCTGTTTTTTGGAGCCTGTTAGCAGCGTTCTTTTGTCAAGCAGAGGCCTTCCTGTCAAGTGATACAAAGTGTTCGCCCTCCTTTCCCCGCTGGGAGCTGCACAGGCTTCCTCCTGCAGCAGCCCAGCCGTTCCCAGCCCAAGGGAGTAGGGCAGCTGGCAGGATGCCCGAGTGTCTGGCAGGAGGACCACTCTACACAGCCATGCAGCTCACCACTGTACAGCATGCAAAGGGTATGGGCAGAGAAGGTGATGAGGCATTTGGGGGACCGGTCTGGAAGAAAGGCAAGGATCTGTGCATTGTTTCAGAGGAAGGCTCAGAGAGTCCCACCTGCAGCCACTCAGGGTTGATGCTCACATGCTAGGGGCTCGCCTACTGCATGGCTGCTGGGAGACAGCATAGGCAAATGGTAAAAGCAGCAGTGAGGACTACATCCAAAGGCAACATGTGCTGCTTTCTGGCTCTTTCCATCCTGTCCAGCTTTAAACTCGAGTCAGAAAAGCAGAGGGTCTACTTGATCAAGTGTGTTGTAGCTACATAATTTCATACAATTTACAGAAAGCTCCTTCCCACAGCAGGAGTCCAGCTAGGGCTGAACTGAAGCATTCAGAGAACTAACATGAATAACTAAGAAACAAAAGAGCTGTGATATTATTTCCCCTTATTATTTCTGCTTGCAAACTTACACACTGCAGATTGCACACACAAAATAAGCTGGGCCAAATTCAGTTCTTTCTCCAGATCTTAACTAATACCTCCAGCCCAAAGAAAAGAGCCATGAGAGGGAGAGCAGACAGCACTAGTTTGAGTTGGAGAAATCTAAAAACAACCTACCATGCCATCCCTGACTATCAGGTGGGTCATACTCTCTTTTTCTTGCTGCTGGGTTTTAGTGGAAGCTCTTCCCTGTGACTTGGATTTGTAAAGCAGGGACAAGGATCCCATCTTGTGCACAATTTGGAGCACCTCAGTGTAAAGACATCAAAGGGTTGGACTCAGCGATTTTAAGAGTCTTTTTCAACCTAAATGATTCTATGGTTCTAAGGGTGCCAAATGCCTCAGGACTGCTGCCTGCATAAAGTAGCACACAGATCACTCAGAGTGGACCAAGGCTCCAAAAGTCATCCTTTAAGACAAAAAAAGATGCAAATAAAAGTATTCTACATAATCTCTTCACTGTGAAAGAAAAGGAAAGTGTTTTCTTCACTATGCAAATACAGGGAGGACAATCGAACAGCTGAGACTGGGGCAGCACAAGTCATTGGCACAGTCCTGTTTGCAGGTTCCTCATATAATTGCTACATCAGAAACAACTCATACCTGAAACATCTAGCACAAGTTTTGTCAGGAGTGATTCAGTTTACAATATTTTCGGTCTTCAAGAGCACATTGAAATCATTTTTAAAAGTGCAAAACACCAGATTTGATGGCAAATTTGGTGTCAATTCATTTCAACAGGCAACATCAATAGAAAATTCTATGGCTCATGTATCGCAGCATCAAGACAGGAAAACCACAATGGCAGTTTAGAGTGCTCTCTTCTTTATAAAGCTTCTAGCCAACTATCTGGGAGGCTCCACAGGACAGGCAGGAAAACCTCATCACGTGCCATCTTCTTGGTGAACGCCTCCACACTAGGCAAAGAGGGATGTATCAGCATGTCAATGCTTGGTAGGAAAGGCTTGAGCTCCCAGCCCACTTTTCATTCATCTAGGCTCATCCTGCATCCACATGAGACAAGAGGAAAGCAGGGCTGCAGCTGAACAATTTTTATTGGCTTAAATCACTACTGTAGCTGAAGCTGGTTTTGAGTTCATCAGAAGGGTAGAGCAGGGCAGTCAGAAGGGTGGTTTGGGCAGCAGGCTGGCAGGGCCACTTCTCTCAGCAGTGGTAGCAGCATGTGAAAGTTGGAAGTACTAGTGTTAGACATGTAGTCACACTGCCAGCTCTGGGCTAAAGGACAGAAAGCACGTAGTAGTGCACAGCATTGCTTTGCAGTAATTCAGGCTAGGAGGTAAGTTGACAGCACACAGCCTGTGGGTGCAAGAAGCATTTAAGCCGACAGGTAACATTAAATCCCATGTCAACATGCAGCCTCCGGCTCGGATGTCTGCACTGAGTGAAACTCTCCACCGAGGAAAACAGTATCCTCACCTCCCCAAAGGCACAAAGAAACCCTTTTCATTCTCACTTCTTTTTCACCCCTCTTAAAGTGATGTTGTTCCTTACCGGCTGTAATCAGCATGAACCCTCTCCCAAAGTGCCATTTAATACTGCCACACATAACTGCAGCATGAGCCATTTGGGGTTATTATATGCAATAATTGCAAGACACAGCAGCTCCAGTCTGCCAGTCTCCAAGAGGCTTTCTGCAAGGGTACTCTCTCAATTCCCCCTTTCTGTGGACCCTCAGCTACATGCCTGAGAGACAGGCAGCATTTCCTTCCATTCCATCCACCCCCACCTTCACTTAATTTCATGGTTGGACTGTGACTGCTCTAACAGGGCATATCTAGTTTCTCCCTCATATGCTGATTAAACTGACATGGTGCTTTGCACAGTCTTTCACAGGCTCCTTATCTCAGTAACAAGAGGGAGGAAAAAGCACAAGGACAACTGAGCAAAGCAACACTGTCTCCTTTTCTGGGCCTGGTAGAAGTCTCTGGGAAACGGTGTGCACTCTCTGTCAGGAAGCTGGGAAGGAAAGCTATGATGGCTCAAGGGCTTGTCAGGGCAGGCTTGTCCTAATAAATGGGAAATTCTGGAGGTCTACCTAACGACAACAACATTGTCTAGCCTTTTCAGTACATTTTGGAACTATATCCCATTGAAGAGGTGAGTAGAAATCAGAGGCTCAGAGAAGTTGTGCACAAAGGTTTTTGAAGTGACCTCTGCTTTGAGACGTCTGCAAGAGATCACCAGGACTGGGTGGTGCTCTGCCCTGTTCCAGTGCAAGAAAATCAGAATCATGGCTGTGGAAGCAGGGCATTAAAGCCACAGCTGAGTGCTTCTACTTCACACGAGTCTACAACTCCTTAGACCAACTTTAGCCAAATTATTTTTCCCAGTACTTTCCACTTGACTGACAGGCATTGGTGGTGTCAAATGTTCTCTAGAAATCTTATAAAGCTTTCCTGAAGAAAGACCATGTTTTAGGGCTAGAAAAATACTTTAAAATATTAAATCAGGGATTTATGTCTAGTCTCAGTTCCTTGGTTTTTCAAATGGTCATTGAAGTAGTAAACACACTAAGGCAAACGGTAATTACTAAGGGAATCGCCACCAACACCAGGATACATCTGTAGCAGAGCCAAGCATAAATGCAGGGAAGGGAGATAGCTCTCCTGACTGGAGACCCTGAGTTACTCTAAACATAGGACGCCCCAGGTCAGCCATATGAAACTGGCAGATAGGACATTTGAACCTAGCGGATGCCCACATTCTTGTGGACTAGCAGAGTCTTGGGTAAGAGTCCAGACGTAGCAGTTATCTGTGTTTAGGAAAATAAATAGCATCCTAGATTTCCACAGTGCAGCTGCCAACATTCAAGCCAATTTCCATCAGCAACCTGTACCATAAGAATAGAGACTCTGATAGTATCATGATAATGCAGACACTTAAAACAGATCTGATGACTCCCACATCAGGTTTCCTAGTCTATATTCCAGCATGCGCTCTGCAAAGACTCCATCTAGCAGGCTCTTCAGGCAGCAACAAGAGCCTGTAAAATGAGGATGGTCCCAAATCAAGGGCTTCATCAATGGTATGATCTGAAGCTCTAACAGACCTTTGGAAAACACATAAACTTGCCTTTCTCTCCTTCCTGTTCTTGAGCTTTACCCGGATACGAAACTGCTTTGGTACCCTAAAACAGACTTTTCACTCCTAATGGCCTTATGAAGCACTCACAGCTCCTTTCAGCTCATACTAGAACAATTCAACACCTTTACAAGTTCCTTGGTTTCTCAAAGGAGCCAACCTAGAGTTTCCAGAGCCAATTACGGGAAGGCATAATGCAAGTAATAAGAGTCTGTTTCCAACCCACAGGTTAGAAGTTTTGCTCAGGGATCCTCCTACTCCATCAAAAGCATACTCACTGCCTTCAAACCCCCTTGCCATAACCCTTGCAAAGATGGCAGAATCTGGAAGAGGAATGAGAGGAGCTGATTTTAGAGGCAGATTGATTACCTCACACACACCTTCACTGATGCAGAGGGACTAGCTCAGACCTCAGCTTTCCCAGCAGCTCATTTGCTTGTCATGCAAAGCGAAGTCTGAGAGACTTTCTTCTGCACGTGCATACCTACAGGTGACATCCATGCAGTTTAGAAGAGGCTCTTTTTAGAAGGAATTGCCTTTGTTTGGCTTGGATTTCTGATGTGAGCAGAGAACTGGAGCTGCTATCACAACTGAACGGAGCTAGGCCAGGAGGGTTATCACTGCAGATAGCAGTCTGCTTTCTCACACACACACACACACACCACTCTTGGCTGTGCAAAACGCTGCAGCACTTACTGCTCCTTGAGGCTTATGAGTTCACTTCTAGGCTCCAGGCCAGATTAGAAATCAAATAACCCACGTGAGCAGCAAGGGTAAGGAGACGCTTGTCAAGGAAAAAGACAGTTCTGAGTACCATTTTCCACAGAGCAAATCTCAGCAACTCTGAAACCAAGATGGTAACCTGTCAACACTTCAGGGGCTCCTCTTGGCAAGGTAGGGCAAAAAATGACTGCCCACCACCAAGAGTCAGAGGGTTGCCATCCCAAAGAAAAAGGAGAAAACACCCCCTAAGCCTGGCTCTTTTCTGAGAGAAGCACAGAAATTCTGAGTCATATTCTAGCACTTTTACGTCAAGTAAAGCAGCCAAAGAGGTATAAAAGGGTCATAAATCATTTGTGCTGTCTAGAAAAGACAGTGGAACACGGTAGTTACATTCCAAGCACCTCCTTGGAAACATCAACAGGAGAGGCAGGAGGATGATGCCAGATAATCGAAGGATGGCACACTGAAGAGGGATAGAGCAATACAGGGTAGCCTTACATGGTCCACAGGGCATCCCATTTATAGCCATGTTTCTAAAGGAGACTGCAAATCACCAGGAGTCTCTTTCTCCCAGCAGATGGACAAGCAGAAAGGTGGAGAAATGCCTCTGAGGTGAGAATTGATCCACCCACACAACAAGGTCCTTTTCCCCCGACTCTGGCAGGGTGCTATCTCTTAACATACCCATGCTGCTGTGTCCTGTCTCTGCAGCACCTGCTGCATCAGCTTGGATCGGAACAGGCTCTGGGACATCAGGGGGATCAGGCAGCTTTGTCAGGCTGAATTCTGATACATCGCAAGCACATGGAGGAAGACAACTACTGAGGAAGACAGTGGAGGTCTTGCCCCTCAAATGTGGATGGAATTCATGCTGAAAACAACCCCAGTTAAGGGCAAAAACCCTATTGCATCATGGTGTAACAATCTGCGTGAAAATACAGCCACTGATACAAAAAATGTGCATGAAAACAAAGCAAATAATAGCCATCTTTTTCCTATTTTGTTCTAATTTTTTGCTGCTAGAAGGTAGCTCATTATTTGAGGGGGGCTGGTTGTGTTCTTTTCAAATTGAATTGTGGCAGCGGTGTGCAGAGAAGCACAACACTTCCTCTCTCTCACTGGGTAAGCTGCAGCACAAAGGCTTGGGGCTGATCTCACATCCTCTGCAACAATTAAAAGTCAAAGCCAGCAGCACAGCCAAAACTTGACACGCTCTTTAGAGAACAAAGGTCACAAGACTGAAGTCTTCACTCCCAGTTTTAGCTGAAGCAGCATGAAACACCCTCTTCAAAACTTAAGGCAGTTGAATCTTTATCAGGTGATGATGGCTTTTTGGAGAATAAAGACAACTGACCTCTGTGTCTTCCCTCCTACTGTTCCACAAGAAACCTCCAAGCCACCGAATTAGTATAAATAATTTTCCAGTAAGTGCTCCTGCCCCATGATGGCCTCATCAGACACAAGGTGCAGAGATAGCAGCTGGGCCAACTCTGGGTATGACAGCTAAAGTAAGCCTGGACAGTCACAGGCTGTAGTCGGCCTCAACTCCCTGAAGTGGTCATTGAAGAGCTGCAGGTGTGACCTCTGCACAGCTGTAGGCTACACCGCTGCTTAGCCAGGGGACAGGGATTTGGAGAAGACAACAGCTGGGCAGGAAATGAGCCAAAGAAACGCTGCATTAGAAAACCCAGCACTCCTAATGCTTTTGCAGAATTAGCACTTTTGGAAGATTAAATAATATTAAAAGTTATTACATGGTTAAATGGTTAATTTCATGGCTGCGCTCATAAAGCTGAGAGAAGTCAGTGCAGTCACTGGGAAGGTCCTGGCCAAGCCTGACAGGACCAACACCCCCTCAAGAATAAGGCTTCACTATGTAATTTTATTTTGGCTAATTTAAAAATAAAAAAGTCCTCAGAGCACACTGTTTGGCCAGCCCAGGAGTCTCACTCTTGAAAGAATCCAAAAGACAGAGACATTGGACAAAAGTCAGCCTCCTTCTTGCCTGTCCTGAGGAAGGACTAACATCTATTCCAGAGAGTTCAGAGTCCTTCTGCCTCTTACCTCTTCTCAACACTCACTGCTTCATCCAGCACACTGCAATTCTTACCCATTTCAAAGATAGCCTCCAACTTCAGGAATTTTGTGAGAATTTTGAACAAGGACTAACAAGGTCCCAACTTCACCTTCTTTGCTCAAGGCAAGGACGACTCATGAAGGGAAGCCTACTGGGCTGAAACTGTCTTGGGGTTTGTAGGATTCATCTTATTCCTTCCCACCTCCCTTCCCGCAGACTCTGGGAGTGGAGTACAGACTGACCATGTTTCCCTCCACACTTTGGTCCTCCTCTAACACAGCTCTTGTCCCAGAATAGAGTCCTTCTGACGTTCCTCCTGCAGCCAGTGAAAATCCCAAACAGGTATTTTTAGGAGCTGTTTCCTCCTATCAATCTTCAGAGCAAGTAGCATTTTCCTGTCATTAGCTCACAGAAAACAGCACAAGGCACAACAGAATCAGACCTCTCACTTCCATAAAGAATTCAAAGACCTAACCCTGAGCTTTTCCAAACTAAGGCTCAAATTGCAAAGATTAAACCAACCAGTGCCCATCAGCATCAGGAAAGCATTTGGATTCAGCTATGATCTAAGTCCAAGGCAAGGCTAAAGAACAAAAAATCCTGAACAGATTCATTCCTGTCCTCAGAGTGTGGTCACTCCCCAGGCATTGATGTGGTAACATTTTGTTGCATTAGTTTTCAGTTGTGTTAAGAGTTCAACTGGTCCGGTGTGAGAAGACATCAGAAAGCCAGCAGTGGGGAGGAAAGGGCCTCCAAAATGAAACTCACTTGAAAACATGATTTTTTTTTTATATGAAACAGCCTCTGCTGACAAACAGTTCTTTATTCCAGCACAGATGCCACACTTTGGGCAAGAGCTGCTAAGGCAGAATTTCCCCCATGCAACTCCCTGCTCAGCAAGTGCTGCAGAAGCCAGTACTGCCTCCGTGTGCCCTACCTGCTCTGTGGTGACAGACAAAACATTTCCAGTCCTGTGCCCCATTTCATGTACTGATTTACTCTACTTTTGCTGAGAAAAACTCAAAAATCTTCATTCAGTACACCACTGAAGTCAATGGTGCTGCACTGCTGGGGCCCCAGAAGAACCACTGTTCTCCTGCAAGTGTCATCTATGCTAGAAGGCTTAGGAAACAAGGCATGGAATAAAACATGAGGTAGCTTTGGTCAGGTTAACACCTTAAATTCCAGCATGTAATTCTAGTCTGAAAAACTTTGTCTCCCCCAAAAAATGTAAGAGGAGAAAACCTCCCAATTTTTCCTCACTTTTCTTTTGTGGGGTGTAGAAGAAATTCTGAAAGATGAATGGATAGACCACAATACAGAATTTAAAGCAAATAAAGGGCATTTGAACTCTGGAATCAGCTTGCTTAATACTGCTAGGGTCTTTCATCAAAATTCATCCCTAGAAACCTGAATCTGGGGTTATCAGACACTAATCACCTATATAAAATTATAATCCCACCTTTCCTAAAAATAAAATTGATAAAGAAGTCATGATGGATGAATACACACACACACATTCACCCTGCTACTTACTAACTACAGTCCCTAACAGGAGATAATGAAAGCTGCTTTCAAATGAAACGTCTAAATGGGCCTAGAGCTTGTTTTCTCCAAACTCAGCCAGGCATTACTGCTGCCACAGCCACTTTCAATCAACCTCTTACTGCAAAGCAAAACAAAGGAAGAAGTTAAATCCATGGGAGATTTCCAATGAATACTTAAAAATCTTTTCACGGGACAGAGCGAGGGAACTCTGTACCAGCAATGACCTCAGAGATCTGGTGAGTTCACTACATTGCAGGCTGTTCCCTCTCTCCACTAGATTTTAATTAGCTAATTCAAGGCCTTGCGTGGAGGAGGAAAGAGCAGTGCTTAAGCAGCAGAAAGTTCAGCTAAATTTGCTGTGTGCTTGGAATTTAATACACAAATACCAAGATCCTTTTGGGGACTGTTATTTCACATGGTTAAAGGCAGACACACAGCCACTTGGAGCTCTGTAAAGGACCAGGCACACAGACAGCAAGCCCAAGCATGCAGCTGCAACAGCTCTCCTTCTATCAAGGATGTGCCCAGATTTGTGTGCCACGTACACCTTCCAGCATAATGGGGATGGAAGCGTGGCAAGAGGTGCTGCTGCACTCTGCACGTAGGTATCTGCTCCTGTGCAGACACACAACACACACTCTGCCTGCCTGTTTCTCCCCTGTAAGTTCTTTTCAGCCCCTGAGGAACAAAGTCGGTGATTGAAGGATTCATCAAAGGTGTCTCGTTACGCAGAAGAAAGATACTTGAACTCAGCTGTCAGTAAGTTTCCCCATTTACATGTGTGCAGAACACTTTGAATAAATTAGGTTTCCAGGATTTAGCTCCATGACACCAATCTAACAAAAGCAGACTTAGAGCTCCAGGTGAGGGCCGAGGGGGGAATACATTTCGCACAAGATAAAATCCCTTCCAGAACTACGACGGCAAAATGGGCTGATGTTTTGCTTTGAAGAGTGTGGCTATTACATTACTTTCCATCTCTTCTTAAGATACATTTTCTGCTTTCAATAGTTGGGTTTGCATCCACCATGGAGTCAGTTCCACATAGAGCATCTATGGGGGTGAGGATGGGATGGGTTTGGTTTTTGATTACAGATCCAACAGAAACGAAAATTATGGGGGAACCACGGAGTGCCATTGATGTCAGGTAGAGATGAGCACATCACAGGTCAGATTCTACCTGGAGAGTGAGATCTACTGTTCCAGCTCTTTTGCAGAATCAGCTGCCAACAGAAGCCCTTAGGAGACACTAGCTGGGGTTTGTATCTTCATTTAAATACACATACCTATTGTCCTCAAGTGACTAGTCTGTCTGCAGAAAGTTTACCTGCAGGAGGGTGACACAGAGGAAGATGCAGTCAGTCATATCACCAGAGAGCAGGAAAAGCAGCTTCTTCATGGACCAGTCCTACACAAGAGGAATCACTTCAGCATTCTGCTAATTAAGAGACTCTTAAAAGAGGCAAAATCCCACTGGAATAAAGTCTATGGGATTTGCCAAGAAAAAATTGGGAAATTTGGTTTTCTGATTATTGAAAGGATGCTACCAGATGGTGGAGACTCACCTCTACCCTTTACTTGTTTGCAAGGAAATAATACAGATACTAAAATGGGGTTAATCAAACTCAAGTTTGTGCCCCCATAAGAGACTAAATGAGTGAAGTTCCCATCTCTGCCAGGCAGGATAGACCATCCACTCCAATGGTACACCTTGATCTTTGCATCCTCCAAATGGTAATGCCATGAAATAAAGCCTGGCTGCCCTCCAGGGTTACACTGGTCAGTGACTTTAATAAAAATAACAAAAGTAGATCCAAAGTAGATCCTGAAAGCTCAGGCAGGTTCCCCACAAAAACAGCAACTCAACATATTCCCAGATGATAGGCTCTGCAGTGCTTCAGTAGGGATGGGTAGCCAAAAAGAGCTGAAGACTCACATGATCCCTTCCTCAAAGGCAGCAAACAAATTCCTGACCTCCCTGATATGAACACCAAATACACTCAAACTGAGAGAAAAGGAAACCACCAACATCACAGCTTCATGTTTAATATCAACGGGAACACAGCAATGCCTTTCTTCACAGCTTCAAACAAGTGACTCATTCCCTTCGCAGAGCAACCCTCACAGCCACTGCCAGTGAAAGAAACAAGTGAAAAGAAAAAAAAATCCCAGTCAGATGAGTTTTCTGCTCCCAGCATCCATGGGCACATGGTGCTTCACCAATGATATGGGAAAGCTCTCATCATCTTCTCTGCAATTAACACCCTAAGTCAATCAAAACCACTGCCAGAAGCATGCAGATTTCAATGCTCTTAACCTTATCTGCAGAATAGGATCCTGGGCATCAGCTTCACTGCTGTTTCCAGGAAGAAGAGCCCTAATCAAGCATTTCTGCTCATGAATAAGGAATGTGTCTGCTTGGCCAGTAGCATACTGTGAAAAATTAACAGAACATGACAAAATCTGCTTTGGAAGCCGAGGAGAGCCAGCAGAGGGTGTGAATGTGGTCTTATCTCCACCTATACAGATGTTGCCATGGGTGGCCTGTCATTCCATCACAGCCTAACCAAATCTTTAAGGCCAAATGCAGACCTAGGAAACTAGTCTACCATGTGGGATGAAAATCATCCTGAATTAAGTTCTCTGCTCAACAGATGCTTTGATTTATTATTGAATTGTAATCATCACTGAATTTCTTACAGCTTCAGCTCCTGCAGCACTGCAGCAATGTGAAAGTTGCAGTAAAGAAAGACACTGGTGTTTTATTTCAGAGAACTCTGAACTGTGCAGCAGAAATAGTCAAAGACCCACAAAACACTTCAGGTACAAATCTGAGACTAACCAGTCCTGGTTTGGGAACTTGACCCATCATTCCAGAAGGCACCAAGTGGGCCACAGCAACTTTTTACTAGAGGATACCCAGGAAAAAGAAAAGCAAATGTTTACAAGCCCTTTTTTCAAGTCATGCTGATGTTGGGATGGCTCTTCCTAAGCTAGTAAAAGCAATTCCAAGTGTGTGAGTGCATGCAGATCTGCCTTGGCACTTTCTTAAAGATGTGACAACACACAGCAAAGGGTCAACAGTTCTCTCTGGAAGGCTGTGGTGATATCTGCTGCACGATAATGCACCCTGCAGTCAAAGAGACTTACTAGGCTTGTTATCAGTTGTTGTTGTAAGTAAAGCAGTACTATGTCAAATGCCCCTTCATTCTGACCTTACCATGGGCAGGACTCACTAAGCTCTCATGGAATGTGAAATAATCATTAATAGAGTCTCTATGGCAGCATTAATAAATCATACAGCTCAACACCTTTCTGCAAAGCAATAAAACTCTACCCAAGACATACCAATAAACTGTACATAAGAGAAATCCCCCATCCCCAGCCTCTTCCCTCACATTTCAGAAACACAGAAAAGCAGCAGTAACACTGTCTCACATCCCTTAATCCTCAAATCCCCAATTACAGTGAGGTAGCTGAAGATAACACAGATTTAAGACCTGGAAGGAAGTTTCTTCTAGAGGTAGAAGAAGGGTGTTAAATCAACAGTCCTAAGTAATAGATTCATTTACCATGACACTTCTCTGTGTGCAGACAGGCAGCATAATGTCTACAGACCTTTGGCCTCCCACACAAGCCCCTAAGAGAAGAGTTTGGTGGTACCTGAGTCTTCTGCAATGAGCTGAATTTCATGTCATAAGGAAAGGTTTTGCCTGTGTAAGGAAAGGGGATGGTTCACATATCAATCCTTCTAACACTCATGGAAGCCTGAGGCTGAATTCATGTTTACTGACTTTAAATTTGCCTCTCCTCCCCCACTTCAAAGAAGCCATTCCTGATTTACACCAGGACATGCTCAATAACAGACCACATCAAGTCTGCAACACAGCAAAGGCCAGATGAGCTTTTCTCCTTCACACTGTTAGAGGGACTATCAGGGCTCCCTGTTGGTGGATTTTCCAACTGCTGTCACGACTTGATGCTCCCTTTCATGACAGTGGGGCTCAGAGCCATCATGTCCACCTTTGCTACTTCACACAAAGCAGGCGTTGCTGTTTCAAGTCTGTATCAAGCCATGATGAAGGTCACCAAGTCCTCTGCCTGCACTGCCAGCCTCATCAGCCAGGGCACAATTTGCAGCACTGACTCAGAGAGAGAAGTTTTGCTTCCAGCTTCTTAGCCACCACCCACAACTCCTCTTCCTGGATCCAGCTAGGATGCTTACAATTTTACAAAAATACATTTTCAGGGTCACTGTGAATTTTTTTCAGCAAACAGAACTGTCCAGATCTGATTGACTGATTTTCTGTGCATCTCATCCATGCTTCATAAAGAAAACACCACACAAGGTTGCAGTCCAGACCTTTGAGCCCTTCCTGCTTATGATGCTAATTCCCTGCAGGGTGATGACAAAGCCCTAAGGGCTTTTAATCCTTCCCATTTTGGGGTGCAAAGTGACCACCAGGAGGTAGGAAAACTACCCCTTCCCTCAAATACATCCAATATTAGACCCTTAGGAGCAATTAGCCTGTATACAAAGCTCCTAAACACAGCTATTTTGCTGGTAGTGGATAAAATGCACCACAGGTCTGTCCTCAGATGTTTCTCCAGTGTGGGCTGTGATGTGTCCTCTGGAACCAGAATCCAGCACAAAAGGGTCAGGAGCCAGTCAAGCTTGGGGCAAAGCAGCTGGAAAGCAGCCCAGTGGAAAAGGATCTGGGGGTGCTGGTGGACAGTCAGTGGAACATAAGCCAGCAGTGTGCCCAGGTGGTCAAGAAGGCCAATAGCATCCTGGCAGGATTAGAGAAGTGTTGGTGTCTCTGTACTCAGCCTTGGTGAGGCCACAGCTTGAGTACTGTGTTCCGTTCCAGGCATCACAAGATGGGAAAGACACTGAGGTCTTGGAGCATGTGCAGAGAAGAGCAACAAGGCTGGCAAAGGGTATGGAGGGCATGGCATATGAGGAGTGACAGAGGTAGCTGAAGTTGTTTAATCTGGAGAAGGCTAAAAGGAGACCTTTACAACTACTTGAAAGGAGGCTGCAGTGAGGCTGGCACTGGTCATTTCTCCCAAGTAATTAGCAATAGGATGAGAGGAAATGGGTTTAAGCTTTGCCAAGAGAGGTTTACATTGCAGGTTAGGAAAAACATCTTTACTGAGAGAGTGTTAAGGCATTGAAACAGGCTGCCCAGGGAGGTGGTGCAGTTGTTGTCCCTGGAAGTGTTCAAGAAGTGTGTAGATGTGGTGCTTCAGGATACAGGTTCATGGTCATAGTAGTTGGGTTATGGTTGGACTCATGATCTCAGTGATCTTTGCCAACCTGAATGATTCTGTGTGCAGGCAGTAGTTATCTCATTCTCACTAAATCCTCAATCCAAACCTTTCTCTTTTGCTCAAAGTCTTTGCAAACACTAGCAAAACATTTCCCGTTAATCTTTCTTCATCTCGTTAAAACAACACAGACTGTCTGTCTCCAGGGAAGGCTGTCACAGGATATGGGGGAGGCATCTATCATTTGTAATGCACAGAAATATAACTCACATATATCAAAGGCATTTTCTGTAAAAAACAAACACACAGCAATGATTGGGAGGCCAAACTCCCATCGCCTTCAAGCTACTGTGCTTAGCAATGATGTGAGCAGCAGTCTGAGCAAACTCAATTAACCTGGTTTGTAGATTGCACAGATTAGTAACTGTTCCAACAGCGAGCAGCCCTGCCTGGCTGGGCTTCTGTACAGCTCCTCGTTTGTTACTGTAACACACAACAGCCCCTACCTAACAGCCTTCAATTTATCTACTGCCAGCTATGCATCTCTGGCTTCCAATAGCACCTTCAGACCAAGGACTGTGGAGATCTCTGCACATTTTAATTCTGAAAACCCTCCAACGTCTACATCAAGTATGTGAACAAAAAACCTTGACATCAAGGCACTGGGGAGGCTCAACTCAGCTGTTAACACAGGAAGTTTGGAACAGAACTGAACTATCTTTAGGGCACAATTTCTGATGGGCTTCACATTTTAGCCATCAGCCATGCCAGAGCTTCTGCGCCCTCCAGCACCTCTGTTCTGATCAAAATGCAACTCTGAATGTATTCATTCCCTTTGTATGATAATGACCCAAATGAGGGGCAAGTAAGAAATAAAAAAAAAAATACAAACAACTTACTATGAAAACGCTACGCAATCTACTCCAAGAGTGGAAATTACTCTTTCAACTTCATGAACAGGTACAAATGCTTTATGTAAAAATACATTGCCAAAGTTGCACAAGATTTTATTGTTTTTTAAATCAGAGATGCTTCTTTAAAATGAAGAATTTGGTGAAGCTGGAAAAAAAAAATACAGCCACAGCAAAAGGGTAGGGAAAGGTTTTAGTGGTTTGTTGGTTTTTTATTTTGTACTGAATCAAGTAAAGAAAAATGTTCTGCTGCTTAAAGTAAATAAAATAATAATAAATAAATGGGAAAACGTCTGATGAATAGTTTCTACTGCTATTGATTGGATTTGTGTATTGTAGAAGACATGAGTACTTCATAAATACACTGAAATACTTTGTCATCTCCAGGCAGAACATGCTAGTTTTCTATAGACATTTGGTGGTGGTTTCTTCTACTGTTACGGATTTCTGGTGTGAAGAATGCTACATTGTGAGTGAATGCATGTTGGAAATTAATTTCATATGTGACAGGTTACATGAAAGAGCAAGAAAGATTTGCTAGGCAGAAGTGCTTAATAAAAACATGGGTTCCAACACTGCTCCTGACCCTTATGTACGAGTTGCCTGCATGTAGGCATGAAACATCTTCCTCCAAGCAAGGCAGTGAATCTCAGTTAAAGCATGCCCACAAATTGCATTGAAGCTTGGGACGGGACTTGGTGTTTGATCTCATAGTTCCAGCCACAGTGAAACACTGAAAAGACAATAAATCACAAACTTTCCTACCCCATGACACATTTTTGCCAGTGAATGAGCATTTAGGGCAATTGTTTCTTCTCATCCCCCTGCATGGGGGTAATATTTTCCAACTGGACCTATCAAAAGAAGAGCAGGGCCCAGAGCTGCCTTCAGCAACCAGCCTTAGCTGCCCACCTTCCTGGCTCCCTGCAGAAAACACTCGCTCACCAGCTACATTAGCACTTTTTTTCCCCCTCTTCCAGATCACCCTAAAAGCTTTTTTGGAACTGAATACGAAGAGAAAGGAGGGAGCTATGGGACAGGGACACCTACTAAACCCAGTGTCTCCAGATAGCTCTCAGCCTGTGTCAAATACTCACTGAAAAATCCAAATAAAGACAAGCCCAAGAAGCCTTTATGCCCTGCATTATCTTTGCAGACTGGTTGCTGCCTTATCAGCTCTGACAGAAACCAGCCTTTAAGAAAAATTCAGTAGCCTTTGGGTGGAAGCCAGTTCCTAAGAAAACACTCAGCCAAATTGCTGGAAGTTGATACAAGAGGAGAGAATGAATGAGTAAGAGATGGCCTGAAAGCCTCTGCCATCATCTCCTGGTTCTCTGTCAGGAAATATGCTGCTGTGCATGATTTTAATTACTCTTTCATAATTCACGCTCACCTCACAGGCATTGCTCAGGCCAAGAGCTACAAGGGAGAACAATTACTCAAAGTGCTTCTCGCTCTCACGAGGGACCCACGGAGCCAAGGCAAAGCCACCAGTCCTTGGTACCAGGTTTCAAAGTGCATCAGAAATGAAAGAAGACAGAAGATGACTGAAACATGGGTTCAGTACCACTGTCCTGACAGGGAAGGATAAAGATGTCTTTTTCCCCATCCTCACTTACAACAAAAATGCCCTTTTTGGATAAACTCTCCACAGAAGAATGTGACTGTTAAGGAGCACTTTCTCCATGAAGAGCAAAGGTCCTGTTTGCTCTCATGTAACTCACCACACACAGATTTTGGCAGCCTCACACAGGAGCTGGGACTTTCCCTTCACAAGGGTGTGAGGATCCTACTCCTGAAGAAGTTATAACATGATTATAAAGCACTTTTGCTTGACATTTATTGATGGGTAGAAGGAGCTAGAGAGAGCAGAGCTGTCTCAAGGCCAAGGGCTGCTTTTCAGCGTCTCATTTGTAACTTGACAGAGGGAACAGGTGGGGCGAGGCCCTCTGCCCCTTGTCAGCCCCAGAGTGAAGGACTGACAGACAGACACTCCCCAGGGAGGTGCCCTGGCATTATAAATGCCTCCAGTACAGGGTGAGCAGCTTTCTACCTTTGACTTGATCCTTTCTTCCCTGCAGAGTCCTCAGAAACCTTCCTCAACAGCTAGCAAAAACTGAAGTAACTCAGCTGGGCCCCCAAAATACAACTTTTCTTTTTCTTTTCTTCTCAAGTTTTGCCCCAGAAAGCATTGCAGCAGAGGTAGAGGGATGAAGCAAAGGGAACTGCAAGTGTGGAGGGTGTATGACTGGGCTCAGGCCCCAGCACTCTTGGGGCACTGCCCCTCCAGCACCTAAAAAAACATAAAGCAGACTCCAGAGAAACAGAACTGCTTTAGAGGAGTCATGGAAAGCTTACTTTGTTTATTTGTTTCCCTTCCCATGTTTATGCCAGCCAACAAAGCTGATGAAAGCAACTCACATTTTCACCATACCCTGCAAAATCATCAAGGCTGAAATCTCATGGGTTAGTTTCTTCTTTTTTCCAACTGGAAGCCACGTTACTTACCAATGTTCATGAGCCCAGAAAAATAATTTTGAGAGGAAGCCAGTGTCAGAACCCTTGTGAAAGGATTGCTACCACTTCAGCCTTTGCCTCGGTCCTTCATATTTCAATTAAGCGTAACACCCTGTGTAACAGGGCCCTCAGCAAGCGGTGTTTCTTTGAATAAATAAGTATGTGCTTAAACACTTGGTGGAAAAGGTGTCTGAGATCAGAAACCTCTGCAGTTGCAGAAGTGCATTGCAACACTCAGGTTTGCACCTCCCCTTGCGCGTCTCCAGTGCCCTGCTACATGGGTTTCAGCAGATTCAGAGCAGGATGAATTCAAATACATGTGTCATACAACTATTTCCCTTGTTTTATTTGACTTTAATTACTTCTTAACAGTACTGCTATTTGAAAAATCTTTCTCAATTGAGGGTGTTGGCTCTGCCTAGGGCTGCTTGGCCCTTCACCATTGAAATGCCCTTTCAACAACCACCACAAACCTTTCCAAGCAAAACAAAATCATTTGGAAGAATCTCTTTTTTCTCTGCTAGTGTAAAAAATTGCTTTTGTCAACTTTCTTTCCCTCCCCTGGATTTAAGGTGGCCTTTTCTTTGCACTTTTTCAGAAGGAAACACAAACTTTTGGTGGGCTGTAATGAGATGTGGAACAGTACTTAGGGAGATCTTGTTAACATATATGAAAACACCATGATGACAATAATAATAATGGTGATTATAATGTTTCCAAAAAAATCTCAGTGTGGGTTGTTCTTTTTCCACTCGAGGACTTTTGACTGTTGTTTCCATAAAACACAACCATGGTGTAATGCCCATTTCTCCCTACACTCGGCAATGATGTTTGTATCCAGCAGAGAGGGGACAACTAGGCTTGTGACTCACACACAAACCATGCTGGGTGTGCAGCACAAGCACTTCAGCCTGTGCACAAACGATACCTTTGCACCTGTTTCACCTTGGGCACTTGCCCAGGGTTTGGGCACAAGATTATCAGCTCTGCGGGTCCATATCAAAGCAGTAGCATGAAATCCTTATCAGGGCAAGGTCTGCTTTGCACAGGGTGCTGTAGGCAAATACGAGATCTCACCTTTCTCAGGTTTATGCAGGTGAAATCAAACTCAGCTGCCCAATGGCTTTCCAAAGGAGCTACTGGCTGCTGCTAGTAACTTGCACTTAAGACTGTAGCTGCCTGTCATCTCTTCTGGGTTTGACAACCCAGAGCACAACAACAGGGCTTTGGTACAGTATGGATTTCTTGGCACCAACCCCAATACTAATAATATAATAATTTAGAAAAATGATCACACTAACTGTAACAACAACTTTGCCTTAAGCTGATCAACCAAAACTGTTGGTCATTTGCTGACCTGCTCTCCCAGAGTAATGTTTAGTATTTCAGACATTGCAGTCATCCTCTAGTTCTGCCTTAATAGCTCTGCCTTGTAGGTAAGTACGCTCCAATACACGCCACAGACAGCAGACCCTGCTCCAGTTTAAGGCTGGAATACTTCAAGCACAACCCTCATTCAATTACTTGGGTACACTTTTCATCTTCCTCAGACACACTTTGGAGTTTGCTGGTTGGTTTTTTTTTGTTTGTTTTGGTTTTTTGTTTTTTTTTTTCCATAGAGTATAGCACTTGCATTACTCTTCCAAGGGTAGAAGCATCTGCAAGTGCACAAATATCCAAATCAAGAGGCTATTAAAATTTATCTAGGCTTGCCCCTCTGTTATTTCAGGCAATGTCTGATAAATAACCTGTTCCCTTTCAATTCGACACTGCACTTTTTTTTTATTTTTTTTCTTCTTTCAAGCACTTTTCTCAGTGGAAGTTTGGCACTATTTTTCCTTCTGGAGAATGAAACCCCCAAGATGTATTTTGAACCTCCCAGGTCAGTGTTTCCCAGATATTTTGAATCAGGGACTGCTGCCAAGATTCACATTTTTCCACAGCTCACCGCACACCCCCACATTAGCAGCAGAAAGCCACTGCAGCTCAGACATGGGGATGGCCTCTGGTGCATTGCCCATACTGCAGTTCCTATGCCAGCATGGGAATCATTGCTTGCCCCTCTTGCATCATCCAGGCCTAAGATACGGCAGATTTTAAGAATACATCCCTCCTGCCTTGGGATAGTTATAATTATTTAGTGCCAAGTTCTGATTTTCCTGAATGTACCGCTTTAGTCCTCCAACACAGAGGCCTTCATGTGGGTAGTGGGATGTGCACCAGCATCCTCTCCTCTCTACAACAGAAAGGGTCAACAGGCAAACAAAAGCCACAGTTTCTCTAGGGTGCAGGGGTCACAACAGAAAATTGTTGTGATACAGAGCATGCAAACTGCAGTCTTCCAATGCAGCAGGTTCAGCAATGGGCTACCCTCTGACTGAGCTGAACCAAGAGAAAGAGTTAATGATGACTAATCACTGCCTGCCCAGAACAACCCAAACCACTGCTGAATGAGAAGTTCCTACCAAGGTAATATACTTTCACCAATGGGATCCACTGAGTGAGGACCCGGGATTCAAATCTAATTTTTTCAGTCTTCACATTCGCTGCCCCAGGCACTGCTACATTTTGCAGCATGGACCCTGCTGCATTTTACATTCCTAAATGGTCACCTTATGGATGACCACATAAATGCTGAGTCCTCCAACGTACTGACTTCTGCTGCCATAAGTGGAAATGGAAAGGACCTGCTGCCTGTGGTTGTGCCGTGCTATCCCAAGAGCTCAGATCATACTCCTCTAACAATTTAACTCATCATATTTTTTTCCAAGTTGGCTTCATGATCAAGTCACTTCTTCGAAACACCCAACCCCAAGACCAGAAGAGCTCTCATGCAGGCACGAAAGAGTTACAAGGCTAGCAGCAGAGCAGGACAAGGACAGAATGGTAATAGAGTCAAGTTCAGTCATCTTCAGTTGCCACAAGATCACACCTGAGAAGCATTTATTGCCAGGATCCAAGCGATTGCGGTCAGGTGGTGGAAGGAGGTCCTATTTGTGCCGCTAATGACCCAACTTAGCAGGACCGAAATCACATGCTTGACCTTTCCCAACATCATGTGAAGCAAATGCTCCATATGACATGGCTCCAGCATTATCCACCAGGCACAGGTGCAGAACTGCAATTAGAAATGACCAGCATTTCATACGTAACAGCGCCTTTTTGCTCAGCTCGGCCCATTCAAAAACACTTGGAGGCTCAGTTACCATCATCTTCCCAGGCAACCCTTCCAGGCCTTGCCGGCTCAGGAAGCACCAAATAATTCCCCCAAAGTGTCACAGCTATTAATTGGAAATTAAACTGGAAGTCAGCACATCTCTTTGTTCGCTGGTAGATCTTAAGCTTGGCACTTGGTCTGCCCTGAGCCCATTTCTCACCCTAAATCAACTTCCGCAGAGAACAATGCTGCTGATTTGTGTCCACAACAGATTTATTCCCCATTCCTGCAGCTTGTGCTGCCTGTACCTTCAAGGGGCTTGAAGCAAATGGTTCCTTCTGGTTTCTGGGAATAGAAGGCTGCCCTCCATAATCAGGGTATTGTTCTCCCTAAATGGGCCCAGACTCTGTAAACACTCTCCTCTGCACGGCGCGGGGAGGGCGACTGCCTGCGTGTCTATACGGACATGCTGGGAATGCGTCGTGCTCTAAAACCCAGTAAATTATGTTAATTCATTTCCTCTGCCTAAACAGTGGTAATAAACTTTGGGAAAGGAGGAGGAAAAAGTAAACAAGAGCCAGTTACAAAAAGGTGAGGGGGAGAGGTAACCAAATAACTCCATGAAATGCCTCCTTTGGGAAAGGACATTCCTGATACAACTCCGACGGGTTCCACACAGCCCTCCCTCCATCCTCCCGGAGGTGTAGATGTGACTAGCAATTTTTTTACTTCTACAAGGTTGCAGCCTGTTTGCATGAGTTCAATCTTGGGCGCTGGGAAACGAGTCCCCACTGGTGCTGTGATCCACAGCAAGTCCATCCCCAGGGGCTTTGCTCCGCATGTGATGCGAGCGCTCCAGCGACTGAAGGCAATGCGAACAGTCAGAGCCTATTTGTAACTTTCTAATAGGAAAATAATTTCACTAAGCAAACTGCCTGCCATGCTTGACTCAAAACCCTGATTAGCACAGTTTGAAAACAGGGCAGCATACTGTTCTGGGAATTAACTTGCTTGACCCCTAGTCTATAATGGCCCTCAATCTGTGAGTCAGACGAAGATGAAAAACTCTTGGAAGACCACACTGAAAGAATTTACTGGATTTATTGGATTTTCTTGGATAAAAGAAAAAGTTAAGCCTCAAACTCCACTTAGCTAGCCTGTAGTCTACAGAAAGGCAAGCTTTTTCTCCTGACACTATCTGGAAGAAGAATGCTGCCTATGCTGAGCAGCACTTTTTGGATCCCTTTTTTTGCTTTCTCCACTGGAAACTCCCAATAAATAGCAGTAATTATTCTAATTACACAGATCTACGACTGTGGATACTTTTGCTTCTGAGTAGCACTGTGCTGTTTTCTTCCTTGGCATCAGCAGCAAAATATAGGAAAAGAGACAAATTCCCATCCCTGCGAATCTACAATTCCTCTTGCAATGGTGTTCATGGGGAGAAGAATCCCAGACTGAGCTTCACAGAATCACTGAATGCTAGGGTTTGGAAGGGAACCTTTGGAGATCATCTAGTCCAACTATCTTGCCAGAGCAAGTTCACCTAAAGCAGGTTGCACAGGACAGCACCCAGGCAGGTTTTGAATGACTCCAGAGATGGAGACTCCACTTTGAAGCTGATGGAGCACCAGAGCAGGAAGCCCAGAGAGGTGGTGTTCGTTTTCCTGCTAGGAAATTAGCTTGTTTCAAATTGAATATTCTAAGGCTACTTTACAGTGCCAAGGAGGACTACTCTGATGTTTCAAATTGAACTTCCAATGCCAAGACTAATCCTGCCTTCATCACTACCACAAAACACTGCTTGAAATCCCCCAAATAATAGAAGCATAAAATTGTTTCAATTTGAAAAGACCTTTAAGATCATTGAGCCCAACTATCAATTTAATACCACTTTGGCGATTAAACCATGTCCCAGACTGCCATATCTATGCATTTTTTTTTAAACATCTCCATAGACAATGACTCCACCACCCCCTTGGGCAGCCTGTTCCAATGCCTGGTCAACATTTCAGTAACATTTTTCCTAACATTTTTTTCCTAACATCCAGTTTAATCCTTCCCTGGTACAATTTGAGGCCATTTCCTCTCATTCTATCACTTAATAGTTGCAAGAAGAGACCAACCCCCACCTCACTACAACCTCCTTTTAGGTAGTTATAGAGAGCAGTAAGGTCTTCCCTCAACCTCCTCTTCCCCAGAGGAGAAATCCTGTGTCCTCCCTCTGTCTGAGCAAGTAGATAATCAGGAAAAGCATCCTAACAGTGATACAAGAACAATCTTGCTCTGGTCTAGATAAAACGCTGACCCACCCCCACCTTACAGTTTCTCAGGCCCTGAGCAAAATGCTCTGACCAGCCTCTTACCACTTCTGTCTCTTTGTATCCCAGAAATAACAGTTGTGTGCTGAGAGCAGTGGCAAACATTTTCAGATAACAAAACCAGCAGTTAGGAATTAGCTGTCCACAGCTAGTTCCCCTGCACATGCAGATATCTCCCTAACGGGTTTACAATTCCTTGTCAATCAAACCTGTCAAGGAGAGGTAAACGTCTACCCTGGCTATGATTAAGTTTAAAGCTCCCCTTTCATTAGCCCTTAAAAAAAAAAATTAACCCCACCAATACTGCATTTCTGATTGGCTGTGAATACCAGGAGGAGAAAAGAGATCATGAGCTCTCAGTCTGTTAATCTAGTTTCATATTAACTGTTGCAGATCACAATGAACCCTCCCATGGCTTGGTGCCACACTGTACAGAACTGAAACACAACCTCCTCTTATGAGGTCCCAATTTCTGCTCTTTGGTAGGATTATGAATTTAAACCCTACTCAGGCACATCTCACTGACCCTAAAGGGACTATCACCTTTATAATGGAGAGCAATATTCCACCCTGAATATTAAAATATTAAATGATGTATTAGAGCACAGAGTCTGATCTCTGCTGGCTGAGGAGGCAACTCTTCTCCCTCCCACTTTGAACTGCCCACAAATACATTAAGCACTTGGTAACATTACTTGTCTGGGTAAAGAGATGCTGTGATTGCCACCAAAGTGTTGTGTTAATGTGCAGAAGAACACAAAAGATTCTGACCCACCCAGAAAGTGAGTGAGATGGCTCACAGCATCCTCTCACACAGAAGTATTCACACTCTGAAAGAGTCTTAGCTCCCAATTCTACATCAACTGACTGATGTCAACCAAGCACTACTCCTTCCCCAGAGAGCCTTCTGTGTCCCTGGGGAGATATTCCACAATGTCCAGAGGTTTACCCTGTTACTCATTAACCCTTCCATCCTTGACATACAGTTCATACACCTGTAACATGTCAAACACTTGTCATTGCCTAACCAGTGTTAACAGATCTGTTTAGGTGAAAACAGCTGCTGAGAGAAACAGCTTCCTCAGTTACTCCAACTCACACAATCTGTTAGTCAAGAAAAAAAAAAAAAAAAAAAAAAAAAAAAAAAANAAAAAAAAAAGGAAAAGAAACCACAGCAATCCAGCATTTGCAGCAGCCTAACTCCAATGCTTGGGCAAGTTCAAATCTGGGAGGTTGGCAGACCTTAGAAATTGCCTTTCGCCCTCTTCTGGGGTTTGCCTTCACCCCATCCACTTCTGTCTAGAAAAAAGAAGACTTAAATCTACAGCTGCACCAAGTCTCAAGAGCAGCAGTACACTAATCCAGCCTACGTTTTCTCTCAGAGGTTGGCTGATGCTTGCATTTCCCTCCACGTTCTCCAGCATTTACTTCCTCCTGAATATCTTGTCCTGGGCAGAGCTAGCAAGCCCACAACTGCTGGGAAGCATCTGCACAAGGCCAGGACCAAACTGTCAGAATCCTCAGTTTACTGGGCATGTGAAACATGAAATCTAAAAACTGCCTGTCACACAAATTAAGCCCCCATTTCTGCAGTTGTCTGCCAGTGCCATGTTTTTATCTAACATACACAAATACTGACAGCTCCTAAAATATCCACCAAAGTCAACACCACCCAAGTGGAACATAGGGTACGCCACCTCTTGCATTACTCACTTCTCAATGACTTGACAGGATACCCAAGAGTGTTGCAAATCTTTCATGGAATTTACCAGACAGGAGAAATACTTTGGGCCATCAGACTGCTTATGGAGAGGCTGAGAATAGAGGTGCAGCAGGCCCAAGAAACATTAACCTTCTCTGAGAAGCCTCGTTTCCCAACTTGTATTTTTCTTCCTGTAGTGAAGCTCAGAATTAAGTTTGAACATTTAATGGCAGAAGAAGCCTGAAATTATTGGCTGAATTTCTTCCTGAAAATTAGAGTGGCTGAGACAAAATAAAACTGTTAGGTTATTCTCAGCACTACTGGATCCTGTGTTCCTACTGTGATACAATGGGGAGACTGTGTAATCAGGGCAGGCAACCAAACTTCACACAGCCTGTGTTTATTTGACTCAGAAGAGGAAAAAAACCCAGAGATGTGAATGGATTCAGCAGCAAGCAGCATATATTAACTTGTGAATAACACTCAGACCAGCCTTCAGCCCTTCCACACCTAGCAACAGCATCTGTAGAGTGGTGCCCTGTCTTTGGGGACAAACATCACTGTGACGACCCAAAGGTAAAGCTTTCAGCCCTGGCAGCACATGCTACAGCCACCAGTCAGAGCTTGTGGCAGGCAGAAATGTGTTCCTGGAATAAAAGAACCCAAGCCCAAGCTCTCTGGACAGGCAGGTGAATGGCAGGATCCAAAATACTGCACTTATCCCACATCTCTTCTGCTGTCATGTATGAGGGATCCATGCTGAGGCTGATGTCACAGATAATCCAAGTCATCCTTCAGGGATGGAGCCAATGCCCACGGGATTGAGCAGGAATCACAGCACCAACACTCACAGGTTTTGAATCAGGTCCTAGCCTGTTAAAACTGGCATGGGCTGCATCTATGTCTCTCATTTGACAGCGGGGGCAGCCAGATCAGATTATTCAAACTTACTTTCAAGAATATTTTTCTTTTAGCTTAGCACCACAGATGCCATAAATGAGCATCAGACTCAACAAGCTTGCAGCTGTGGTCTTTGCGACTTCTACGTTCATACTGGCTCCACTCTAATATGACCAAAACTGTTCCATCGTGGCTCAAAAGATCACAACACGTCAGCACAGTTGAATATTTGTGCAGGCAACATCACGAGAGACAGTTCCACCAAGGCTTATTACAGAAAACAAGACAAGGAATGGAAATCCAAATCAGATGTTCAAAAGAAAACCAAATGCATTTCAGCTTGAGGAGCTCACCAGAAAACACAGGAAAACAAACACCTTGCAACAAGACAAAATGAGCAAGTTAACAAAAGGCAGGGGACAAAGGACATCTCCAGTGACTCCTGCAATGCTGGGGTATGCTCACATGGCCCCTTTGAGCAGCTTCACTTCACAAGTCGCTGCAGATACAAAAGTTCCATGGCCCAGACGTCAGAAAGCTGCACTGGTTCTACTCCTACTGAACAAACAAAGCTATGACTAAAGGCTGTTCTATTTGGTTTTGTGGGGTTTGGTTTGGTCTTTTCTTTTAACTCAAAAAAGGCACAAGAAGACCTCTCCATTACTACCCTCCACCTACAATGGAAATTTTTATATCTTCCAATAATTAATCCCAAAATGCAGTGCCATAAGGTGACCATCTTTACTGCATTCACACCATTCCATGGTGGCTATTCTGGACCCAGATGTACCAGCCACTCAAAAAGGAACTATCAGATGAGTCAGATCAGATGCACCCTATCAGCCAGCTCATGCCCAATGACAAATTTGATCTTTAGCTAGCAAGTGCCAGCAGCCCAAAGACCTTGAAAAGTGGGATCCTACTTGCTAGCAAGCGTTGGTTTGGCTTTTGTGGATTGTTCAGTTTTGAATGACACTTTTTTCCCTGAAATCATCATTTTCCTGTAATTTCTCAAGCACCACCTCATGGCACATATAAGTTTCTTCTGTGGCTAAGTCTCAGACTTCAGATTCTAGCCTCTTCTGTGTACAAGTTCAGCACAGAAAAGACGTGTTTTGATTTGCTGTTTGTGTCTTAAACGAAGATCAAAGAAACATATGGACTTGGAAAACAGTTATAAAATCTTCAAAGCAAATCTAAATATATTTGACTAGTTTTCAGAGTTTTGTAATATTCCTAATTAAAATGTATATATATATTTAAAAAAAAAAATTTCCAGTATGATGCACGCTGTATTTTATGTTTAAACCCTGACACAATTTAAAGCAGCTGATGGCCTGAGAAGAAAGGAGAAACCAGAGTTTAAACAAATAACCAGGATCTTCTTAGATTGTCACATTGACTCTAGGTACAAGTCATGATGACAGATTATTCATGAACAAGCTCAACAAGAGCAAAATGCCCCAAACTTAACCAGATGTGCAGTCACTTAGGTAAAAATCTCAATCAGGCTGTTAGATCTAAACATGCTTCTCTTCCACAAGTGAAAAACTAGTTGTTATTACATGGTAAAAACTATTCAACAAGAATAAAGGAGAAAAGCAAAAGCCAACAAACATCTCTCTTATATTACCATTATTTATCTTCACCATGCCAACTATTATTCATTCATATAAACCCTGCAATTACCAAAGGGTATATATGTTCAGAAAGAACACATCTCCCAAGAAATAAAACAACCTTCTAGTGACCTATTCCTTTTTCTCCAACAGCCAGAGAAACAAGAAGGCCACAGAACATTATTTCCACACAAAACAGCTTCATTCTGAGTTGGCCCCATCAGCAAACAGTCCTGTAAAGCAAGCATCAGCCAGGCTTGCAAGCAAAGCATTGCACAGAGAAGCGACAGAGCAGAAAGCAGTTAAGGTCCCATGCTTCCCCTCACTATGCAATGCACCAAAAATGAAATCAACATCCAAACTAATTAGACTCCAGTAGAATATCAGTTTACCCACTAACAGGAGAGTTGTTCTTGCTCTTACCAAAACCTTTTAAACATACCATACGAAATCTTGTTTAAGCCAGGGGACCAAGCCAAGCACATCCCAACGTTACCATACGCAGTCACCACGGCGAATACAATGGCAACTTGACGGATTTGGAACAAATATTGTGTTGTGTGACACTGAGATAACATAAGCAGGAAAAGAGCAGATTGTATTACCTGTGTCTGACCTGAGGTGTGGATTGGTAGGAGCTACACTGCTGCTGGACATAGTCACTAAGATCCCAAGATGGCATTCGTCCCTGCAGAGCAGGGCCAAGGCAGAACATGGAGGACACTTATGCCTAGTATAGGGCTGCTGGGAGAGAACAGGACTGCCATGACATGAGATGAGCCATTAGACCTGCCTTATGATCCCCGATATTGGTGCAACTGGCAATTAGACTGAAGTTGCTGCCCTACATGCTGGCCATCAGCCGGGATGCACAGTCTCTCTCAGAAAACCACTGTACGCAGGCCATGTTCTCAAACGGGAATTTTTGCACACAGAAGTTCTTGTCTTCACCCACCATCACATAAAGGGGTTTGGATGTTTACCAAAGTAGCTCCCAAGAACAACTTTTTTGATACAGGCTCCTGGTGGCCTGGAACAAGATTGGTCACTGAGGGATTCTGAAAGGGTTATTCTGGTGGATTTACAGTTGTAGACAAGACCTTAGATAATGCTCTTAAATTTTATCCCTGAAAACATCAGTTCAAACTTAGCCAGAGCTCCCTCAGCCTTCATCCCTCCAGACAGCAAGGTCTGCAGCTGGACCTCTAAAATTAGACCTGCTCTCTGCTTTGGGTAGGTACTGTCCCTTTCTTAAGGCTTAGTTTTGCTAAGGTCTCTTATTTTTTGTACTGTTTTGTATATCAGCAACGCAACGCATTGGGTAACACGAAGGGACAGAGCCAACAGACAGCTCCAAAACTGGAAAGATGTCTCCATTTGCTGGGTGGGGCAGGAAGTCACTACATTAGCCCAATCAGTCACCTCTGTGAGGCCCTTTGCCTTAAAAGGCATCCCCTAAATAAAGATGCAAAAATAATACGACATAACATTTAATGCAAGATTGCGGTTGAGTGCTCAACTGTCGGAAAATATCAAAGCCAGAGTGCAAGAGCAACTTAACTCTGCCCCCTTGCCAAATGCACTAGGCACAGCCCTTCCCTGGAAACAGGCACACAACCAGCCAGCTTCAAATTAACATCCTAACGCCAGCATAAGATGCTTTTGCCTAATCTGAGTAGAAAGGAAGGACCAGCACTTTCACAGAGAGCCTCCTCAGTCACCTTTCTTACTGAATAGCAATCCAGTAAGCACCTATTTAACTTCTGACACCTCAGATTAGGAGGTGTTGGCACATTTCAGGCCACACACACATCTAATCTGCAGTCACGATACAGATATTAAATGCTGTTTGGTCAAAACAAAGAGCCCTTCTTCCTCCAGTCTCACAGCCTGAGGCTGAGATTTGGCCAAAGGACTGTCTATAAAACCTGAAATAGGCAACATTTACACATCTCCAGTGGCCAAACCCACCATGTGATACATTTGGAAAAAACCCACAGGCACCTTAACAAGCATCCACATTTTTCCAAGAATCTGAAATTATCTCAGTATAAACTTCCAATTATTGGAGATATTCAGCAACAAAAAGCTGCAATGTGCTGGAGTGTCTCACCTCTGTTCATTTACGAGTTGATCTTTCACCTATCCCTATCAAGAATGCTCTCAAACTCAAGAGGTGCAAAGGAGGATTTAAATGTTAGAGGCTTCTCTCTCTTTTTTTTTTTTTTTTTAAACAGCAATGACATCTTTTTCTTGTTCACTATCCCTGGTCTTGATATCAGCACATGAATGAATGATATTTTTCATGAGTTAGGCCCTGCTTTTGAAACTCTATTTCTATGTCATTTTAAATAACCAGGACCATCTCTTCATCCCCTTGCAGAACGGATTTTCCAGCTCTGAAGAGTCCAAATAATCCAGTTACCAATATGATCCTGCCAAAGTTACTTTGGAAAGACCTTTCTATAGCAAAAACAGTTACGTCCTGAAGTTACCGCTGGTGGGTTTGCCACTCGCACGACAAGAGCCTGCAGCACTTTATTTTCCAGGGGCAAGAGAATACGGGCAAGAAAAGTGCAAACCAAATTTACACAGGGTCAGCCAGTACAGCAGCTGACACTCCACTCACAACAGATACAAAAATCTTTTTGTCTTCTCCTGACCATATCAGATCTTTTCCAGAACTTCACCAACTTCTCAGATCCACTGCAATAACATACAGAACATCCATGAAGTCATCTTAATTCATACACTGTTGCCCACTGCCTACAACTAAAACTGAGTCTCCATTGTAAACCTTGCCCAGAGTTCAGGCTTGCAGGACTTACAGCCTATATACTGTTTTCTTTTTCATTCAGCTTCCAGCCAAATCATTTTATAGTGCTTTTGCCTCCACTAAATATTTGCTTGGGAGTCAATTGCAAGAATGAAAATAAAGCAATGCAGTAACCAAATCTGGGGTCTTTGCAGTAATGTTCACCTTCTCCTTTCCCACTCTCACTCCCAAGGTTTATTTTCGGCAAGTTACAGCCCAAGTGAAAGACAAGTTTAAAGCTTTTAATTTGCCACTTCATGGCACTGGACAATTTAACAGTCTTTCAACAATTCATGCAACTCTGATATTGTTGGGAATCGTAGCTGGAGCAACCTGCATCCTACAGCCATACGCACACTCTCCTGGAACGATGCAGCCTCTCCTTTGTGACCAGAGTTAGGGGAGCTGAAAGCGTGGTTTTTCTTTCAGGCTTTCCAAGGACAGCACCCACCAAGGTACAACACAGGCAGAAGCAGAGGCACTGCTCCTTCTGCTCTGATCCCACAGCATTGCTTAAAGTACCTTCTCATAAAGAAATGTCTTTTCTTTTTTTCTCCCCCTTGTCACTGACAGGCAAACGCATTTCAATTTGTCACTGGTAGTATAACCCATTTATTGAAATCTAGTCAATTGCTCCCCAGTGTTAGAACATGCTCTTGCTGTTGGGAACTGCTATTTGTCTGTCACCCAGGAAGTTAATGGAGACGTCTGTTTAGTTTGATAGCAGGAATATACGGGGCACAGGCTGGAGGTAGTATAAGACAGGTGTACAGAGAGAATAGTTGTTTTTCTTTAAAGCTGTCTGTATGTTTTCACAAATGCATGAGAAAAGCCCCTGCAAGACCACTTGAGTCTAAGAGACCCTCGCAGGGAGCAACCATGTTCCATCCAAATCAAGGGCCCCAAAAGATGCAGGTAGGTAGGTACTCAGGACACGAGCCTACACTCCCATGCAGATAAGCAACGTGTCAGGCATGAGTCCTCACTGACAGTAAGTCCCCTGCAGGGTCCCTCTGAGGGCACAGGGGGTGTTTGTGGAGCAGGAGCCCAGCGGAGCAGAGGGAAGGGTGCGAGTCACAGAGCGTCGGCAGCATGCGCGCTCAGCTTACCTCTCGCCGAGTCGCAAAACGCAATTATCCCTGCGAAGAGGAGCGTCAGCTGCAATTCCATTTTGAAAACCAAAGCCCTCCGTATCCCACAGGCTTCTGTCCTCTCAGACCTGGAGGCAGGAAAAAAAGGTAACAAAATAATTACTGGAGGGGGAAAAAGAAAACTCAAACAACTCAAAACTTTACAGAGTTTTTAAAACCTATTGCAAAGACTTGAGAGCAGGAATAGCAAATAAAAGAGCAATGTACTTATAATTCATTCCTTGGTGCTCGGCAAGTAAAACTTTGCCCTTCTCTCTGCTCCAGTCTGATATAAATCAAGAACCCACTGAGGCCAAAAAGCTCCTCTAAGTTTACAGTTAATGCATAATTGTTTGGTATTCTGTAGAGAACCAGTTTAGAACGCAAACAAAACTCTAGCAAGTGGCCATAAAACAAGACTTTAGGTTAACAATTTGTGGAGGAACATTGGGAAAGGGGAGGAGGAATGTTACCTCTCCCATCAGCAGCTCAGAGAACTTTGTGTTACTGCTTCAGTGCCCCCCAGACGGGCTCTGCTCTGGTTCCGCGCCATCCTACGCTCCACAAGTCCTCTGAGCAGCACTGATTTTTCTTTTCCTCTGCGCCCTCCCACTCCAAGCCCCACTTGTTTCCGAATGCTCCAGAGGTGCGTCCCAAAGCAAAACTGCACTTAATTATCCAGATTCTTGAAGATGCCTTCGCTGTGAAACGTAAACCTGGGGTAGATCAGGTTTACATTAATTACACCCTGTTCTCCTCCCAAAACTCTCACTCTCTAAACACTGTCTGAATTCCTCACCCTTGTAAACTCTCCGGTTTAAACACTCCGTGCCCCCAGGACACACAACAGCCCGCGTACAGCATCCAGCAGAGCAAATACGGACGCTTTCTCATCAGCTTCCCAGTTTGCAGATGGGGGCTGGTACAGAGGGAGGGAGGGAAAAAAAGAGAAAAAGGAGGGCGGAGGGCGGCCGGCGGGGCCGGGCGGGCTGAGGGGGCTCCCCCGGGGCAAGACCCGGGGCCCCGCGGCAGCCTATAACGGGGAATATTCGTAACCGCGAGTTAGGGTCGGGAGGAGAGGTTGGGGAGAGACGCCCAGCGCGATGCCATCTGGTGCTGCCCCCCGCTTCGGGGCAGCACCGGCGGTTCCCAGCTGTTGCGTTAGTGTCCCCCAGACCCGCCGCCGCGGCGGCCGGAGCTGGTGGCGTAGCGGGGGTACTTACCTTGGCTGCCGCCGGGGCCCTAACACCGTGCGCTGGCGCTCATCCCCGCCGCTCGCCGCCTCATGCCCTCCGCAGCCACGGCGCCCGGCCGGGCGCTCCGCCGCCGGCCTCTACCTCATCCCCC
>VWYK01018192.1:0-28196 GCA_013399775.1 Semnornis frantzii | reverse complement strand
GGGAGCTGCCCGCTGCTTCGGGGAGCCTTCCCAAGGAGCGGCCCTCCCCCTTCACCACCGGCTTTTTAGTAACCCACTCCGTCGCCTCGCAGCTTGGCCTTAGGGGCAAGTTTTCCACTAGGGAGCCACGGGTGAGTAGCTGAGAAAAAGGGAAAACCTTGAAAATTATTTTTCCTGCTTTCCGGGTCGGGCTGAGCGCGTGTGTGCGGGGAGGGACAGCGGGGACCTGCCAGAGCCGACGGGGCTNGGAGCCCCCGCCCTCTCCCCGCCGGCCCGCTCCGCGCCGCCGCTCCCCTTAACCCTTTGCGGAAGCGGCGGAGGGAAGCCTCGGCGGCCCGCGGCGCACCGTGAACGGAGGGGGCTTACCCTGCGGTCCCTGCCCCTCCGCGCCCCACGGCGGCTGCGACTCGGAGCGCACCGGAGCGTCCGCCAGCACTCCGGCGCCTCCCGGCCTCCGGCGGCAGCGATGCCAGCCCTGGGCCCTGCTGTACCCCACAGTATCTCTCTCCCTGCCCAATGCACCCACTGGAGCCCACGGAGTCCTAAGAAGACATCCAGCCCTGCAGCCTCCATGGACCCCAGCACCTGTCCCTGCCAAACCACCCCTCTTCCCAAGGCGAGGAGGGAGCCCTCTCTGTGGAATGCCACCGTGGAGGTAGTAAGAACGAGATTGGGGTCAGCTGTGCCGGTTTGATTGCATGCAAATCATTCCAGAAAGAAACTGGACTCAACTAAACTAAACCAACTGGAAAATAAACTGAGGATGTTTGTTCCTTAGATTAGCTGTTACAATTATTTATTATTTACTTTCAAACAGGATTCAGCTGATGCATCTGCTCTTACAGCAGTTTACTCTGTTATTTTTTATTAGATCTCTTATTTGATGTGTTCCAGCATGAAGGCCTCTTTGAAATAGAAGCTGTCTTAATACTACCACTTAATGTGGTAGACACCAGGAGAGCCCCTTACACCAAGCCAAGAAGTAGTCTGAACATCTATCTTAACCTTTTTTTTTTGTAGGACTATTATAACTAAACATTTTTACTCAGTGGTTCCTGATGGCATTAAATCTTGATACACAAGATCAGTGTGAAAAACAATTCAAGACCAAACAGATAAACCTTCTGAACCAGAATCAAAGCAGCTGACAATACTGGTTTTATATTTTACCTATTTATATCATCACTATTATTATCAAAGTTCATTCACGGATGAGTCCTCCTATCAGGCAATAACTTCAGCCTCATTGACTTCAAAGACAGTGTTGATTGAGGCAAACCTTCAGGACTTGACCTACATGGTCATACTTATGCCATGGACTCTGATAAAATCACTCTTTAACTTGCACCAGAAAGAAAGCTCAACCACATGCCACACTCAAGGCGGGATGCGTAAAACACCTCTTTGTAACATTTCCCAGCCATTTCACCACAAAGAAGTCAAGGTCTTTGTCCCAACAACATCATCATCCAAGTTATTCAGCCCCAAAACTATTTACACAATCTTCTTTGGACTGAAGACCAAAGCAGCCTCAGTTCTGGCTCAGATGGGGGCTGTCTGTCCACCATGGGAGGGTTTTCCACCAGGTTAGAGGGACCCCACTGAGGAGCTTCTACTCGTGGTCTCATTTTTCTAGGTCATACACTCAGACCAATGTTTAGCTCCCAGCTGCACCATGGCTTTCTCATCAAAGCCTGCCTAAGATGGGGTGAACCCTGTCTGGGATCTGAATCAGCTTCAAGCTGGAAGAAAAGACCTTCTTCCAAGCCAGGCTATACAAAAAACCCAGCATCAAGCATCCAACTCATGTAGGACATGGAAGGAAAAAATACCTCTAATGGATCTCCTTCTTCCATCCTCACTTCCTTGCTGAAAACCCCAACCTGTACCTTTGTGAGTTCCAACATCTCCAAGACTGTGGACATTTCTCCTCCTAGTACACCTGTAAGGCAGCAAAATGTCTTCTGCAGTGGGAAGTTCTGGAAAATGGAGAAATACAGAGGTGGTACAGAATATTTTGAAAAGCATTTTAGGTATTTGAACACCTTCAGATCCCCTTTAAGTCCCTGTCTTTAGGCATGCAGCAGCTTTTTAAGAGTCCAGCTTTAAGTGATGTTGCAAAGAGATTAATATGGGGCAGGGAACAGAGCTCACAGCTTCCATACTGCTGGCTAAAATAACCAGAAAACAACCCCTACTGACTCAAAAATATCTGCACACATTTTTATGTATACATAAGCCACTTTTTAAGTGGCTTGGGAGTGCCTGAAAGACAGTCTGAAACCACACTGTAGACTTTGTCCATCTCATTCCCAGTACAGCAGTGGAGGAATAAATGTAAAACATTTACACAACAAAAATAATTAATATTCCTGAAACAGCTCCTAGTTTATCAGAAATAAAATCTCATGCTGTTTTCCCAGCACTTCTACCTAAATAAGGAACGTGCAGAGCTGTGTTTTTTCTAGGCGGGCTGTAATTTGCAGGATGATTGAGTAGTCTGAAAGTCAACAACCCCAGTTTGCTCCTGCACCCCATGGTCCTAGACAAGGTTGTGGGAAAACAGCTTTCTGGAGCTGACAAACAAAACTGAATGCTAAGCAACAAAATACATGACTCCACATGGCTTGAGAAGCAGCCTAACAGCCCACTTGTATCCCAGTTTTTCCCAAAGCCCTGTTTCTGGACCATGACTTTTCAGATTTTGCGTGGCTGTGGTGGACTAGTGAACATCCATCCCCAGAATGACTTTCCTCATGTCTCTGAAACCATGACTTGGACTTTTTTCCAGATTTCTTATGTCTTTTCTCCCAGAAGCTGCCCACTTCTATCATCACAGAACTACATTTTTACCCTGTTTTCTTCCTTCCATCTTGACTGGTTTGCTCTTTCCTTTTTCCTATGGATGATTTGGGAGACATCACACCTCCAGGCTGTAATTCCTAACCTGCTTCCATGATTTTTTCAAACTGTAAGCATTAGCCATGCAGTTGAATTTCCCCATCACACTCAGCACCCCAGGCCAGGCTGAGGGTATCCAAGTGATTTGGGTTGGCAATGGTACCTTGCAGGAGCACAAGGGCCCCTGGCACAGGTCCACAGGAACATGCCACCAGGACAGAGGATGTGCAGGACTGGGTGGATGGGCACAGCCGATGGACCATGTGAAGGTGATGCAAAGGCAAGGCCAGGATTAGGCACGCTCCCTCCACCCTCCACACTGTTTGTGCAGCCCTCCTCAGCTTACTAGGGGCAGCAGGCATGGCTTGGGGTCAGCCTAAGCATTTGTCTAGGATGCTTAGGGGATCACTCTGGGCATGGGGAAAGGTGATTAACGGGGCAAACTGCAGTGGATCCATTCTGATATAGCACTTGGCATGTGACTAGACAGCACAGAAAATATCACAGCTGGGCAGACAAGTAGCACAACACAGTCCTTTCCATTTGCACTCCACCACAGTCCCTGTGCAGATCAGTTTGGGTCTGCAGTTAAGACTGAAGCTGTGTTTTTCAGAGAAAGTGGTGTTTTAAGAGGGGCGAATCACCATCTCCTCTATCTGTGGCAATTGAGACTTAGCTATAACCTAGGTAATATTCAGAGAGGAGGTAGGACAGGTGGAAACATCAAGCAGGGTGATACAGTCCTGAAATCTGTATTTTTCTTTCTTAATAAAAGTTGGTATTTCTTCTTGTTCACTCAGACTATGCTTTGCTTCAAGAAGTGTTGCAATGAAACAAATGGTTCATCATATGCATGAGGTTAACTTTTGTACATGAAGCTTGAACACCAGTATCAGGCAAAGAAGATGGTAACATGAATTAAATGTCCTGTCAACCAAACTTTGTATCCTGTACAGGATGCTAAGAGGTTCCACCACCCCTTTCCTTGGGGCTTTCAAGGCTTTTTGCAGGCACAAAGGATCCTCCCACTACCTTGTGGTCTCTGTCTTGGTCTGAAGTATCGCCAGGCAAGGGGTCCCAACCTTTCCCCTGTGGACTGGTTGCACACACTACGCAGTCTCTCTGTGCCTGGCGAATGTGCTTGGATTTCTCATTGATGCTAAATTTGCACATGATGGCATCTGCAGGAAATGCTTTGCACCATCCCCAGTTGGCCGGGAGTCGCTCCTGGCCAGGTTGGGCACGCTGTGTCAGCGCTCCCTGGCACTAGAGAAACGTGACAGCCCTGAGCATGGTACGGGCAGCGCCTGAGGAATGCCAGCCAGCCCAGCCCGGGGGGAACGCATCTCACTGGCAGTCCGAGTCCTTCGTGCTGCCTTCCCAGGGGCTGCCAAATGAAGTTCAAGGTCCCAATGGCAGACACACTGCTCAGCAGCTTAGTTTAGGTCTCCAAGATGGATTATAGCAGAGGACAACTCTTCAGGCTAAGCTGAACTCTCTCAAAGGCAAGCTCGTTTGTGTAGGAGAGGCAGAGCATCTCAAGTCAGCCCTGGGAAGTACAGGTCAACATTCCCTGGGTGACAGCTTCAGAGTTCTCTGCCCCAAGGTATGTATGAGAAGGTCCTGTTACAACAAATCACTACAATCCATGCAAAATTATCCTTCCTTTCAAGAAGGATATGCACAAGGAAGGGTTTAGAACAAGCAATACAGATGATAGAAGATGGAGAAGGTTTTGGATGCATAAATACCAGACCTAGTCTGCTTTTTGTCTGACTTCTCTCAGTAGATCTAAGATATTACCTCTCCTAACAAAGTTTTCTTCCACCCAGTGACCACACCACCATGACTGCTATAGCAGCAATAAACCACATCTGGCACTCAGCACATCACTTCCAAACTCCCCAAAGTTGCTCAGCTATCCAGACGAGGGATAGAGTATGAAAAGCTTATGACAGACTCGGTTGCCATTCATTTAAGAGACCTTTACTTCTGCTTTCTTTAACTGTATCTCATTCTTCTTTCTTGTATCCCTTTGCATCACATCAAACAACTTGTGTATGCTCTGCACTTTTATCCACTCTAAAATGCAGGCAGTCCCCTTACTCAGCATTTGCTCAAACTACAAGTAGTTAAAGTTTCCAAATGTTCTCCATAAACACATCCTTCATCAGGCCCCTTGTCCTTTATATCACTCAACACCAGTTTCTTGGAGTCAGTCTGACACTGATATATAAAGGATTTGACTTTGCTTTCCTTTTACATCTGGCTAGTACAAGAATAATCCCATTGGAGACATTGGAACCACTGAAAGTGAGAACGAAAACCTGATCAAGCCAACAGACTTATCTGTGCAGCAACTATACAATCCGGGTTGTCTGAGCTGAAGACTCTGAACATTCCAAATCTAAATATCCCATTTTGGGAGGTGACCACAGTATTGAAGGGCTAAATCTCCTCTCACTGCTACCTCACATCATCCTCTTGTGCAAGGAAGTTTGTCTGTGCTGGATTTAGAAAACAGATGTAGCAGACATGAAAGGAGACATGCAAAAAATAACCAACCACCCCCCCCCCACCAAGGTCAACAGACAGAGTGAAAAACAGAAATGTCAAATATTAATTGCTGCACAGACGTGAGGAATGTTAAGGGAAACTGTTTGGGGATTTATGGTCAAAAAAATAAGACAGCTTCCCAAACTATTTCCTTTCAAATCTCTCAGTATTTTCCATGATTTCCCTGTGCATGTGTGGTGCTTTCTGATAACACACAAATCTGCACGCATAAACTGTTTTGAAATGTTTGTACAGATTCATCCAAAAATATGACTATATGTTTGTATTTTAATTGTCAACAATAGAATGTTGGGCAATAGCCACATGCTCCATGTCAGAGGCACTAAGTTTAGGTGGTGCTAACATGATCTCCTCCTTTCTGGTTGGGTCTGTAACTAAAAGAAACCAAATCATCTACAGGAAGAACCTGAAATCAAGCAGGGTGCCAGCTACAGCACAGCCCCTGCTCTCAGTGACTGGGGTGCTGGCCCAGACAAACCCACTGAAACCAATAAAGCCATTTCAGATTCATGCAAGTGTAACCAGAAGCAGAATCTTTCTGATTTCCAGGCCAGACATCAGGGGTTTTGCAACTCTGCAAAAGAATAAAGCCTTTTGAGGGGGTGGGAGGGAATGACACTTTGCCTCAATCAGTGTTGTTTGAAATGTCTTCCATTTATTAGCATTCTTGCTGAAGCTGAACATTAGTTCCACTTTATCAGGAATATAATGCAGCTGCATTTTCTGGATAGGAACACCACCAAAAATATGTTAACCATATAGCTGACAGATATGCCTTGTTTACTCTGATGTGTAAAACCATATGGAAACGATCCTCCTGGGAGATCTCTTCACTTTTCTCTATCTGTATGCAAATAATAATAATAATAGGAGAGGCTGGAATGGGATGCTTGCTGAAAAATGAGGTGGGAGGACTTTGCTGCTTTCTCTCCAGTGAGCAGAGGGAGAAGGTTAGCCATCAGTGGGTGAGGACTTGTCCTCTGAGTGCAGAGGGGTGCTGGATCCTGACAAGTCTCATGCTCCATTCTACTTGAACTAGCAGGAGCTTCATTTTGTCCAGGGTTTGCTGAGAAACTATCCTTGGTTCCCCTAAATGCAGATCCAGCCAGGCTGGGCTGCTCTGGTACAACAATAGGGTTCGCTTGGAAGATGAATCTTTGTCCTCAATGCTTTTTCTCTAGGATACTCCTCTTGGAGATGAGTCTTCTATGAAGCGAAGGCTGAAGGCAGGGTGCTAGCTTGTGGGTGGCTCTAAGCCTATGCAACTGCAACACCATGAGGGCTTGGCATTACTCATGCCAGGGGATAAGCTGCCTGAGAAAACTGACTGGGTCTAGAGATGGGTTCCCATGGACACAGGGCTTGGGGGCTGCAACAAGGGAGGAAACTCTAGAGAGGCTTCCCTTGAGCTCAGGGGAGACCTTTTGTCTGACGAAACTCTCTTTATTCTGGTGCTGTGCCCATGGCTTCATCCAACTGCACTGGCAGGTACAGGGCAAAGCCAATGGGAGGACAACTGCACCAGGAGGACAAAACTTGATGGACCTGAGCATCACAGCCTGCTTGCCCACAGCCCAAAGAAAATGGCTATGACGTTCACTAGGATGTGACTCACTAGGGACTACAGGCACAGCCTCCATCCCACCCTCCTCAGGCACAGGCAGGGTTAAATATTAACCACACCGGATCCACTTAGAAAAGGGTGCTGCAAGACAGCCCACACAGCTAACCCCACACTAAGGGAAGAGCAGAAAGCACTCTAAGGAGCCCTGGAAATATGCAATGAGCTGCCAACATTTGCTGCCAAACACTTTTATCTTTAGACAAAGATAAATTTGTTGCTTACTTAACCAAGCCTTTATGAAACTCACAGCTCCGGGTTTCCAAAACAACAGGAGCAGAGAAGGGCTGGCTGATGTCCTGATGAGCAGCAGATATATACAAGGCAGCTAGAAGGTGGCAAAGTATCTTGCCAGAAAAATGTCTGGAGAGTAACTTGTGTGCCACAGAAATAAGTAAGAACTTCACCTCCATGGACCAAAGAACTTAACTTCTCATGTTTCTGTAAAGTGCAGGTGTCCGTTTACTTAAGAGAACAATTAAGATGGAATGTTAGTAATGAACAAAAGGATCTGCTCCTTAAAAAGGGTAACAAAGAACATAAAAATCTTGTAACACAGATGTGATGCAACAGTGAGAGAGGAGAAACGTGCCATAAATCCAGGAAAGGATGTCCTTGGCTGTCACACCATTCGTAACTCAAGGCTGGAGGGAAGAAAGATGCCAGCCCCTAGTTCAGAGCTGGCTCTGATCCCCATGGTCTACTCACCAGGGTGCTTTTATTCATGTTACACACCACTACGATTCAAACACATCAATGTCATCCCAGGGTTTTGGTGTGGAGCTCTGGTGAGCATTGGGACCTGCCTCTTCTAAGAGGTCCCACATCCCACTGCCCAGGCTTTACCTGTTTACCCTGGCTTTTGTTGAGCCTCAGGATTGCTGCAAAAGTGAACTAGACTCCACCCTCATTTTCAGGTCATTTGCTTTGGTTTTTTTTTGCAAAGATAGGTGCTGCAAAACCATTGCAAATACTGACTGGGAAGAGTAACTGCCTTTTTAGCTGCAAAACTCACCAGTCTCAATAAATACTATTTTTTCGATACTGGAGTTATTATTTGACAAGAATATAGTCCCTTCCTCTGCCACCCATGACCCAGGCTGAACCTGTTTGGCCTATGTTATTGTGCTAGTGTAATTCAGTGGAAAAGAGATTGGATTAAACAGGCAGCTCTGGAGGAGCAAATAAAAGGGACATGCTTTAAAGAGTAAATAGTCAAGTCTGAATATAATGGAATTACTCCTGGCCATGCTAAATCAAAGAGAAAATAATGCCCTAACTAAATCTGAACACAAATGTTTGTCTCTGCAAGAATGAGAAGCCAACAAAACTCAAAGGGGAGCAGAGGATGCTCTGGGGTACCCACAAGTCCACACCAGAAACACTACAAGTATTTAAAAAAAGAGAGAGAAAGTATTTAAAAAAAAAAATTAAAATAGAAAGAAAATACATACATGAGGCAGGATCTCTGTAACAGCCTGGCTCATGCTGGGGAAGAACCCACATTTCTGAGAGATCCACACAGGTTTCCTAAGAGGAGTGCATAGAAAATTGGGTTAGCTCCAGGTAATCCCTCACTGATTCCAAAACAAATCTGTTTAGCAGCAGAAATACTATTTTGTTCCTCAGTTGCAGCCCTGCAATTCAGCCTGGACTGGTGGGTCAAGTCCTTGATTTCACCTCTTCTTTTCCTTTTATGCTGCTCCAGTGAAGTCAAACAGCATGTTTGAAGGCAGTAATGGGATCTTCCTAGCACAGGAGATCCTACAAGAGTAGCCAGCAGGCAGCATGATGTGTCTGGGCAAGAGAGGGCTGAGAGGATTAGATGCTCCCTGGAAGCCTCAGCATGCAGATTCTCACTTTGGGAATGATTTGCTAACAGCATAGATCAGCCCAGCTCTAAAGTCAATTGATATGGAGAGCTCTGTGCACCTCTGGAGCCCTCAGCATAAAAAAGACAAGGACCTACTCAAGTGGGTTCAGAGCAGGACTATGAAGATGATCAGAAGGCTGGAGTACCTCCCCTTTAAGGGCAGACTGAGAAGCTGGGGGCGTTCAGCCTGGAGAAGAAGAGGTTCTGAGAAGACCTTATACCAGCCTTTCAGTACTTAAAAGGAGGCCTACAAGAAAGATGAAGAGGGACTTTTCTCAAGGAGTGTAGTGATATGAAAAGGGCTAATGGTGTCAAACTGAAAGAGGGTAGATTCAGATTAGATGTAAGGAAGAAATTTGTCACTGTGAGGGCAGTGAGGCACTGGAACAAGTTGCTCAGAGTTGTGGAGTTGTTGAGAAGGGAGCTTCCTGGAAGTAATCAAGGCCAGGCTGGATGGGGCTTTGAGAAACCTGGTCTACTGGAAGTTGTCCCTCCCAATGGCAGGGCAGTTGGAACATGATGATCTTTAAAGTCCATTCCAACCTAAACTATTCCATGATTCTCTGATCTCTCTTCCTTCACAGGCTGTTCTACCCCTAGCAAAAACTGGAGAAGTGGATGATACAAAGCTCACAGCATTCCTCTCCATTCATCAATGCTTTGCATCCCCAGGAATGCAAGAGAAACAGGACACTCATCTCTCCAGCACCAAAGCAAGATACAAAGGTTTTCTGCAAGCCAGAGTCTGATTCTGTTTGTGTTCATACCTGTATAATCCAAGGTGGGTCCTGGGCTGACTCCATCCCTCCATCCCTGTGTTGGCCTGCAGACGATAGGGAGAAAAACTTTAACATTCATTCTCATCTGAATGTATGAGCAGTAAATACCTAAGTGGGGTAAAGCATCTGTGGTATTGCTTTTCAGAGCTGACATGGCTTTCCCCAGCACTGAGGTCAGACTGACAGGTCTATAGGTTCCCACATCCTCCCCATGGGAGGCATCACATTCCCCAGCCTCCAGTCAAGTGGAACTGCCCCAGTCAGCTAGGACTGCTGATAGATGATGCAAAGGGGCTTGGAGATCACCCATGCCAGGTCCCTCAGCAGTCACTTGCACTGGCAAGTTCAGTCTCTTGGCTCAGGTCTGCAAGCCAGCTTCACCTCTGGAGCCCAGATCCCAGTTCTTCCCAATAAACCTTTGTGCTTCATTTTGGATGCCACCCATGTCAAAAAAGAGCAGCGTAAAGGGTGAGAAAAGTATGTCTGCCACGTGTGCTGCAGGACAGATTTCATGGTCCCAGAGGAACACAGATTAAGGGCTGTTGCTGGAGGAGGGTTGCCATCAAGGACATATCCAAACTTCAGCACAGAAAGTAAGATAAATGCTTTGCCCTCACCGTCAGTTCACATGTCAGTCGCATGCAGGCTCCTGTTTTATAGCAAGTCATGCCACCGTGCCTGTGAGCTGCAAGAGAGAATGCCTACATGAAGCCCTGGATGCCACCACAGAGTGTGAGACACATGATGGGAAAGCATGTCTTAATCATGCAGTAGGCATAGGGCAAGTGGCTGATACATCCTGTAACAAAGGGAGTTTACCAAAAGAGCAAATATGAGTCCATGGGCTAAGCTTGACAGAACACTGATCAGACGTGAGCCATAGCCACAGAAGTCATCTCTGAATTAAGATTTCCCAATGCTCAGGACCATTTGGGCCCAGAGCTCTTGCTCACCCAACTGGAGACAGAAGCTTTCACAAACACAGCATTGGATATCTGCTGCTTTGGTTTCTGCTGCCTGATCCAAATATCTACATGAGCACACAACACTCCTCTCCCATTGTCCTGAGATGTTCTCATCAATTTGTTTGATTTAGTATGATGTTTAGGGAAAGCTGAAGACACATTTTAGCTTTGCCAGGAATTTACCTCCTCAACTCAGTTTATCCTGAAGATGGTTTAGGAGACTTCAGGTTTCTGCAGACCATAGGAACTACCCTTTGCTAATCATGCCCCTTCTTCACCCCAGCATTAAGGCAAAAGAGAAAGGAAGAGAGAAATGCCACCATGTCTCAGTTATGGGTGAACAACAGATGGGTGGTTTACCTCTCTGCTGCTAAACCCTCCTGGTGGTGGAGACATTCATCTGAGCTCCACCAGATGCAGCGTGCCAGCACTCTGCTCCTTACACTTGATGCCATGAGACCTGAACTACATGATTTCCAGGGCCGGGTCAAAAGTCTTTGTCAAGATCCCACATGTGGAGAAATCCTCTGAGATGCAGAAGTGCTAGGGAGCAAAAGCAAACATTGAAAATGCCAACATTTACTTGCCTTTTTTTTTTAAATCTACGTATCCCCCTTAGCTGGTAAGTGCTGCACAGCCTGTTTTGCAATGTGCGGTAGTGGTGTGTGAATACTAAATAACAACTACATTATTTCAGCCAGAAAATAAACCCCATATGTGTCCTTAAGTCTCTTCTTTTGAAGAATTCATACAAACATTGGTTCCAGACACTGTTATAATCATGTTTACTTGTCAGTGCTTGGAGTGAGCATGTAATTACAGTTCCACTCTAAGATACTTAACATGTAATTCCGTGGCAAAGAGCTGCCACATTATTATAGTCTTCTAAAGCTGGATTTATGCCCTGAAACCTAAATTAGTCCCAACAACCTCTGGTCAGAGGAATATAGTTTAAAGCAAATATTATCAAGCACGCCAAAGAAAAAAAAATCCCTGAGATAAGAATCAACACAAGCAAGTAATTATATTTTTTCAAACTTTTAGCCATCACAGTTTTCTTGCACTTACATCTCCCTAGATAAGCAAAGGGTTTGTATTGAGTAGGGAGCAAAGGGTCAAGTGGAAAAATCAGTGGCAATCAAAGCAACCTTAGGAATCAATTCTGTCCTTGGAAACATGCAAAAACCGTGGGACACATCTCTTATAGCAATACTCAGTGATGCAACTTTGATGTCATTAGTGAGCTAGAAGATGAAGAAAGTTATAGGAGTATATGGTCTTTGCTCACTTATTCACCCTGATGCAGCTATGTCTCTAGGACCTGTTGTTAAACTACTGCCTGTCAAAACACCACCATCAACAACATTAGTTGGGCCCTGCCTTTAAAATAATCCATCCTCAGCACAATACTTACCACTCCTACAGGCCTGTTCATACAAGACACTCAGAGGGCTTTACATGTCCCAACTGCTTAAACAATACAATGTGCCCAAGAATTTGGTTAGAGGCACAATGGGAGTAGCTGCATTAGCCGTGATAAAGCTACATGCCTGATAATGGCTACCAGCAAAGCTGCTCAGGGAACAGAGAGAGGACTCCAGCCCTTGGCTGTGCTCTTCCTCTGCATGCCCAGTCCCATATTTTCTTAGGAGCCTTGGTTTCCCATTTGTAAAAGGAGGTTTGGACTTTCAGTCCTCCCAGGGAGGCAGGGTGACACCTGTCATGGGACTCATCTAGAGCAAATAACAACAATGGAGACACCTAGGTCTGCTTCACTGCCTTTCAGCAAGGTTGCCCCTTTCAAACCATTCCCTGACTTCCAAAGCTCCTTGACAGCCCTGTTGGTACAAATATAATGCAGCAACTTTGTTAAAAGCCATAGAGGCCACGGCTAGGCTTAGAGACCACAACAGTCATGCAAATGCAGGTAGGAAGCCCCCAAAGCTCAGAGGAAGGAGAGCAAAGGAATGCAACACGGGGAGCATGTGGGAGCCCAAGCTGATAGCAAGCCCAGGTGTGAACCACACAGGCCAGGGGGACCGGGACTGTGAGCCAGTGATGACAGCTCAGGGTCCCCAGTACATTAGTTCTTGGGCTCTCACATGCACCTGTGGGAGTCTGAGGTTTGCTGTGGGTTGAAGGGATAAAGAAACAGGTGCACTGCTAACCATCCAGCACACCTGCCAGATTCAGGCCTGCTGAAGTGGGTGTAACCCCAAGGAAATCACGCAAGCATGTGGATGTAAATGCAATATCCTCACCCATGCATGCACACAAACACGAGGGAAGAGCCGAGAGCATGCATTGGCTTGGATCCATTTGCAGAAGCACAAGAACCCAGGAAGTGTGATCTGCAATGCAAAGTCAATCACACGAGAGCCACCATCCACCCCTTGGAAAATGTCTGGCACTTTAGCTCTCCTCTGAGCGACTCTCCTCTGTATTCCGGGAGAGCTCTTTGAAGGGCCGCGGCAATATCCAGGTTTATAAGATGGTTACATTGTGCCATCTTCTGGTTAAAGGCTGCGAACTCCTTCTCCCGGAGTCCTGCTTAACTCCAGCATAACAGAGAAGCTTTCTTACTCCGTCTTCAAAAAGCGAGATCTGGAGATGCCTGGGCAGCGCGGCTGTTGTGTAACAGCATTACCTTCGGAAACAAGGATCACGGGGATGCCGGAGCTGCCGAGCAGAGCCCTGGTTTGCCGAGCCTGCTGTTCTTGCCTCCAGCAGAAAGGATGCCTCAGCATTTCTCTTCAGCGTGACACTGAGATATTCCTACATCCATTTGGCCAGCTGTGTGGCTATGAACCACAAGTAGGTGATGAGGAAAGCCACAGGAAAGCAAGAAAGAAAGTGGACTCTGTTCTCAGAGACAAAACATGTTCATCTCTCTACTAAGGAAGATCATAAATATCTATACATGCATGAGGACACATGCTCAGAGCAGCTGCCAATTACTCATCTGGATCATGAGTATGAGGAACTGGATGTTCTCAACCCACCCTCTGCTGCAGGAAAATGAAGATACACAACTGCAAAGGGATTTATGATCTTGCAGAGGGCTCTCTGTGGAGAAATAACTGGTCTGAATGTGCAAGCTTAGGCTTGATGGAAAAAAAAAAAAAAACAAACCACAACAAAACTGACAAATCCTCTTGGTTTCAGCAGTTTAGAATGCAAGTTTCAAAACATGGCCCTTGAAAGCAGAGCAATTTCCAGCACTGTCACATCACGCCCAGCTCTGAACTCACTTGCACCAACATGGCTCAGGATTTCAACAGCAACATTTCCTCAACTAGCAGGATCATTTAATGTAAGTAGGTGTGAAGAGTGATGAGTTCAAAAGGATCTAATTAGACACAGATTAGACAGACAAATTAGAAAGAGATACTTCTCTAAATACTAGTTCAGCAAACACAGCTTCAGGGAGAATATGTGCTAGGGATTGTCAGCAGCAGTACTGGTGTGCTGGATGAATCTGAAGCAGTCCCCACCAAAAAGCTGACATGTAATGATGTTGCTACAGGAAACAGTATGAAAGGATGAAATCATTTCATACTGTTCAATCATCACCCTTTCCAAGGAAGGGAAAATAGCTGCATTTCAGACACTGCAAAGTATGGGACCTGCAAGCTGCATGCATTTGCTGTCCCAGTAATATTTAATTATTTGGCTGCAATGGGCTCTGCAAATGCACTTAGTCTCAAAATATCTTCTTACAGTGGCCTACAATTTCAAGTAAATCAGGATCATTATGAAAGCAGGCTGCTGGTGTTACACACATATTTTCCAGCACTAGGGTACCATTTTGTTGCTAGGTTAACTAAAGTGAGAGAAGCAAAGGTGGAGTTTTTTGCAAGCTTCGGCCTAGTTTGCTTGCACTTCCTAATGTACTAACTATCTTCTTCCACAAGTCTGTCATTAGGAAGAGACACAGGAACATGTCCAGATTTTGAAGTAATTCAGTAGGTCTGTACCCTCAGTGATCTGCCACACGAGCAATCAAGAACTTGGATTGCACCATGCTGTAGTCCAGCAGTGTGTGACGTCTCTGTGCATTACATTGAGAGCAAGGATGTGCTTTCTGAGGATAAGCTTGGGCCTACATCAGGATCACCAATAACAGCAGAAGGCTTCTGTCAGATGCTCAGGTGGGTTGAAACGAGAAGCATATAACTGAAACTGAAGCACATAACCTTCTCTTGAGAAGATACAGGCTTTGCTAGCATCTGACTGCTACTGTTGTCCAGTCATCTCCCAAGTCCCTCCCTACAGTTGCATCATTGCTTTGAACATATTAGCAATAAAATATGAAGTGTTTTTCCTGTCTGCAAGAATACCAAATATCAGGGCTCCTTATAGATGAGCTTTTAAACCCTGCAGCATTTTTCTTTTGATCATTTCTATGCCTACATTTCTTAGATTGGTCTGTAGATTTATGTGAGAAATAGTTTACCTTGGTGGAGAAACAAAAACATCAGAGTGCAAAAGGAAAAGGCAGCTGAAGACACAATGGTCTTATCATTGTTGAAATGTTCTTCTCACTTCAGAAACAACAGTCTGCACTCAAATGAATTGATAAGTGGGGACAGAGATTAAGCCAAAATAAATCTCCTTATCTTAAAAAAAAAATCAGTTTCCTAAAGCCAACCTGGATCTGATCTGTGTGAACAGCAAGAGAAAGTGCAAGAAAGCTGAGATATTTCTTAAAATAATATTACTGTAGGGCCCAACAAAAAGTAAACTCTGCTCGTGGGAGAAAATTTGTTTACAGCCAGCACTGACACTATGCCCATGTGAGGTCATATATAAAGCAGAGCACTAACCCTCCTGTGTTGGCTTGCACGTTTAATTTACAAACATAGGCAACAGTCCTGCAGGGAGATACCTTGGCCAGACGTTAAACACCAAATGGTTCTCATTGTCTGTGAACTTCCCTTTAGAAGCAACAGTACCCTCAGTCCCTAAGGTTAGAGGCCTTAGGTTAAAAACAGTACATTAGACTGATTTCACCAACTCCATGGAGGCAAGAAGCATGATTCCCACCACATGGCACTGAGTAAACTGCTTCATTTTAAACCTTCATCCTGCAAGAGTCTTTTTGGGTACCCCTCTCCATCAAATTTAGCTTCCTTTTTTAATCCCATTCCTTGAGGTTGGATTGAAATAAAAACAGTAAATTCTGAGTATACACTTTGTGAAGGGCTATAAATCCCTTCTGGATACCAAGTCAAACCCTCAGGTGCTGTAAGTGGGCATAACACAGAAACCAACAGTTTAGGCTCAGTAAGATTACTGACTAGGAAGATGACCCAACCTATGCTTTGAACTCATTCCAACCCACTAGATGGTGACCAGAGAGTTAATCTGCGTCTTCCCCGCACACTGCAAATTCCTCCAATGTTACAGACAAATCCATCTGCCCCAGCCACTCTCCACACCTACGGCACAATGATCAGCCCTGGAGCGCAGAATCCCTTCCTCTCTCCTGCCTCACTTAAGATCTGCTTTGCTTGCCTGTTGTGCAGATCACTTTCCTTTATGGTAGGAGACATGTACATATTTAGATGCCTGCACAGCAGCCTGTGTGAACAGGCTTTGTCTTTTACTTAACATAACCAGTTAGCAAAATAAGGAGAAGAAAGAAACATCATGTCATTAAACCCCCAGGACCTCTGTGGCTTCTGCATGTGAGAAGCATCCAGCTGTTGCCACAGGCCAGCAGGCTTTTTGTTCTTCAGGTCAGCAACAAACTGGCCTGTCTGGGTTTTGCCTACTAAATATGCTATAAACTCAAATGTCCAGCTACAGTTTCACATGGGCTCTGAAGGATTTTTAGGTTGCCCCTGTTACACAAGCCTAAGGAAGGGCTGTGCCAAATGTGAGCCCCTCCATGTGAACTGTCTCACCTTCCTCATCCACTCTGTGTTTAAAGCGACGTCAGCTCCAAGTAAACAGTGCTGCAGATGCATCATGACAGAGCTGAAGGAAATGTTACTATTCACACAGCACCAGCAATGGACAAATCATCATTTCCATATGGTAAGGATGAGGCCATGGATGGTGCCCAAAGGGCTTGCAGTCCACAAAATCATAGAATGTTCTGGGTTGGAAAGGAATTCTAAAGTTAATGTAGTCCAACTCTTCTGCAGTGAGTAGGGCCATCTTTAACTAGATCAAGTTGCTCAGAGCCTTGTCCAATCTGACCTGAATTTTTTCAATGCAAGGTCACGGGAGGCAAGTCCATCACTGAGCTCAAACCAAGAAAAGCTGGTGGCTTTGCCAAGTGTTTTACAGAAGGGGGAGAAAGTCTTCTCCTGGGACAGTGTTTCCCAGCAGGGCAGAGAAGAAATGACATTTCAGACATCCCCATCCTGTCTAGGCACCTTCTGGAGCTGGATCTAACAGTGTTATCCCCCCTCTGAAGTCCATGTCCAAACTAGTACTGCTGCTGGAAGAAGTACAGCCACATCATCAAACCATCCACAGAGGGAAGGCACTAATGAAGCAGAGCATACACTGGGAAAGCCTTTTCTGACTTGGGGAGAGTCTCTCAACACTCTTTCAATCATATGACACATTCAGCAGTAATGCAGCCTGAACTGTTGCTCCTCAGGGGTCTGTCTGCCAAAAAAAATGAGGAATGACTCATTTGGTGCCATTCAGAGCAGGGAAGGCAGGACCAGGAGATGACTAATGATCCAAGAACACAGAAGTTTACTTCCAAAGGAGGATGAGCCAGTCCTATGCATGATGTAGGAAAAGGGCCTTGCAGAACATCAGGGTGATGTAACAGAGCAATGGGTAAGTGAGCAGTGAAGAAATGCATCCCTGTCCTGAAGCAGAGAGAGCACTGACGTGAAGAAGCAAGTTATCCACCATGGACTAGGAGGGTCAGAGGACATGCATGGTGCAAAGCCAAAGCAGATAACTGGAAAGTAAATGAGGACTGTTTGATGGCAGTTTGGAGGCTTCTGCTGAATTTCTTCCTAAATCACAAGGAAGACTCTGTGGAGACATTCAACAAAAGTGCCAAGATGGCTCTTCCTCTGTCAGAGAAAAATGTGTACATACCTGGGTTGTGTTATCACCCCATGGAGATGCACTGTGATCCATACTATATCTGTTTTGGGGAGACCCAGATCTGCTCTAATGGAATTCCTGGGAGATGGTCTCAATGAAGCCTTGAAAGTGGGCTGCATAAGGCACAGAATACCTCGCTCTGCATCTCCAGATATTTGCTTTGCATAGATGACTTTAGTCAGAACAACCATCCATTTACAGAGCCCAAGGGGCCTGTCTTTTGCACTTCTTGCTGCTTAACACATCATATGGAAAAAAGCTGTACTTCCTTTCCCATCCCCTGTCCAAAAGACAGACTCAAGCAATGCAAGGTGGGAAACTGTTACAATGCTATTGGCTCCTTATGACACCTCTGCTTTCTTGCATATCTTTCTCCATAGAAGTCCCATCCTGCTACACATAGTAGCCTCCTCCTACTCCATCTGGCTATCTTGCTAGAGGCAACATCACCTCAGAAGTCAGGAAGGACCATGTGAATTTTAGAGGAAAACAGGTAAGATATAAAGAAATCATACCCAAAGGGAAGTTTTGCCTTGAGACTAATGTAAAGTATGTGCTTATGCTTATGTGACACTTGACACTGACAAAAGGAGCATGGAGTGGGAAAATAAAACACTCTCCACTCCTCTGCTCACTGTCTGTGTCCCGACTGTGTCCAGTTGCTAAACTGGAGACATTTCACTAGCCATGGGGCACTGGGTCAGGCTCTCAGATCCCCTGCTGCTGGCGGGCATCAGGATAAGCAAGAGGTTGTTCAGCAGCCCCAGGGACAAAGTAGCAGCCAAGTGTGGCACAGAGGGCAGCACTCAGCCTCGGGCTGTTGTGTAGAGGTTGAGTTGTGCAGAGGTTGAGGCTGGCTCCCAGCGTAACTAAAGCATGGATGCGGTTTGGATTTGGCGGGAGGAGGAGGGGTTGCTGTGCTTTTGCATCAGGGCCAGCTGCTGAGACGATGCCTGGACCCAGGCACTGATTAGAAATGATCCCAGATGGAGCGAGGCAAAGGCAATGGGAGGAGAAGTGAATGATGGATTAACCCATTTTGAGTCACACTCTCCCTACAAAGAGCGGGTTGCTTTCTGCTCTGATGTTGAGTTTGCTAACAGGCATTGCTGAGAAAGAGCCTGAGTGAGATTTATTTCTTGAACCCCTTTAAACATTTCAACACCCTGTGGCTGTGCAACCAGTAAACCTGTGAAACCACATGCCTCACAGTTCCTAGCCTCTCTCCACTCTTCACTCCTGGTTGTTTCACTCCCTCCTTGCTGCAAGCCAGACTGCTTGTCAAAATTAAAAATTAAGCCATGCAAGGCATGCACTTGGCTTTCCCCCATGCCCATCTGGCAGGGCCATGATCCTGCTTGGGGACAGTGGGACTTCTTATAAGCACATGATCAGTGCTAAAAGACTCCATGGCCCCTGTTTTAACTCTAAGATCCAAGGCAACATGGATGCCAGGAAGCAGCACAGTATGAGTTGCTCCCTAGAAATCTTGTTAAGTCTGGAGTGTCTCACACCACATGCAGGGTGAGGCTTCATGTGTCATGGGAGGACCTCCTACATCTGCAATTCATCACCCATAAACCCAGCTGAGGAGCTGATGTGATAGAGCCCATTTGTTAACTTCTCCATCCTGCTAACTAACCAAATGCAGCAGGGATGGTTTATGGGCCAGCCCTGAATCAAACTGGGTTCCCTGCACCCTTATCTGCATCCAGCGCCTTTGCCTTGAGGATGCACTGAAATCATCAGGACTCTGTGGGAACATGGTAGATGCTAGTTATAAGTAAGCTGTTCCACCAGCTTCAGAAGAGCTACAAAATGGGAAGGACAGCAGTTTATCCCAAAGATTTCCTTGCGGAAGGAACAGGCAGAGCACAAAGATTTGTCCTACTCTTGCACTGCTGGATGCCATTTTTCTTGCTTCAGCCTGTTGAACCTGAGTTGAAGAACTTGTAGCTCAGCCATATCCTTCCAAGCTGCCCTTTACTCAGAAAGCATCTTCTCTCTGCTTCCAAAAATACAACATTCAGCACCCACCAAAGCAAGAAATACTTGGCAAGACAGGTGAACATTTTGGGCTCCTCCTTCATGAGCATCTCTGGTAGCTTTATAGAACCACAGAATGTGTTGAGTTGGACAATTCCAATTCCCCTGCCATGGGCAAGGACACCTTCCACTAGATTAACGTTGCTCAAAGTCCTATCCAATACGGCCTTGAATCCTTTCAGGGAGGGAGGACTGCATGGCACATGCTACTTGTCACACTGCCTGGTAAAGGCTGTGCTTCATTATCCTGCTTTTTCTACTATTACAATATTTTAGCACAATTTAGAACAATTTCATACAAAGATCTCAAAGTACTTTATGAGGTTTAGTTAATTAAGCCACTGAAGTATTATTACATCTCTCTCTTATGGAAGAGAAAGCCAAGCAAATATGTTAAACGACTTGCCAAAAGTAATATGAGTCAGTAGCTATGTTGGGAAAAGAACCCAGGAGTTCTGACTCTTAACCCATGGCTGTAAACCATTTTTCTCTATAAAACACAAATTAAGCAAGCAGAAGGATAGCAGCACAGCTTTTCCATTTACTCAGACTGCCTTATAATTAGGACAGCAAGAATAATTTTGGTTCATAATCTCAGAATTCTCTTAATTTGGTTGAAATGGACTGAACAAAAGTTAGGGGGGGGACGACACCTCTCTGTTCTCCCAAATTCTCACACTGTGGTCATATTTGAAGAAGCTATTGTGCTAGCAGGAGTTATGGGCTTGCTCCAGAAATCAGCTCTGTGTTATCTAAGAGGTCAGAGCAGAGGACTGAAACGTCACTTCAAAACAGTCTGACAGATCTATAAAATCTTCCTAACTAAGCCATTTAAAAAAAAAAAAAGAATCAGAAGTTACCATTTGCTCTATTACTAAAGAGCCAAAAAAAGGAATATAAAAGCGATCTTTGAGGTCACTTCCAACCTAAACCATTCTATGATTTCCCTTGCAGAAAAGGACTTCTATTCCTCCAACCCATCCCAGGGTCTGCAAGTGGAACAGTTCCAAGTCTAAACACAGCAAGGGCATTTCCACAAAGAGGCCAAGGAATTTGAAAGAGGAAGGAGTAACCAGGACCCCAATGAGCCATTTGCCTGTATCCTGCTGTCCATAAGTTTTATAAATTATGGAGGACAAAATGGTGTGTGTAACTGAAAGCTGCCCCTAGGCACCAATAATTTGTCTGACCTGCATATAGACAACCAATCTGCTCAGCTCTAACTAGCCTTGGCAGCCTTGTGCAGGTCGTATTTTTACATGGATGAACTGTTATTCAACAATTTCCTCCACTGTGCTAGCAACACAAACAGGCTTTTCTTTGCAAGCAAATATGTGTGCCTTCTTTTTCCAGTTATTTCTTTTCTCACACACGTGGTTCATGTGGCCATTTGTAAAAGAAAAACACCCAGTCCCCTTGTTCTTTCCTGCTAGCAGGGTTGCTATGAGCCTTGCTGCAGTTTTATGGGGCAGATTTGGTTTGCTTAGGTTTGGACTCCCTCAATTTGAAGGCAACAGCATCACCTTTTCTTTCCCCATCTTTTCAAGTCCTTTTCCTATCTTTCCCTAACATTTGCCTGCAGTATCATGTTTTATTACACAAGAAACTTATGTTCATGGTGACAGCCAGAATTTACAGTTGCAAAATTCCTGTTGCTTCTGCAGTAATTCTCAGAAATTAGACATCCAAGAGAAGTCACTGTGGAGTAGAGGATAAAGCTGTGCCATGCACCCCTGCTGAGGCTTGCTGGATCTGACCCCTTAAGTCCAACCCTGGGATGAGCTGCCTCAGTCTCTCCTCCAACTCTAGTCCTTGGGAGCCATCCAGAAGATTTTACAAATATTCTTTTCTGTTGCCTCAACCATATCCATTTGGAGAATGAAATAAACTGATGCTCCTTGCAAACTCTACCTGGTTTACAGCTTTCAGCTAGCCAAGGCATAGTGTGATGGCAGGAATAAACATCACCTACAAACATTTTTGTATTTAAGTATTGCACATGACTATGGTTCTCCTTGACCAGCACACCACATCTGTGAGATGGTTCCAGCAGACACTACTCTTGACCTATACCCAGCACATGAACAGGAATAATACTTCTTGCAAAGGTCAGCTGTTGTGAAAGTTTTAAAGCAGTTTGCTAAACCTCCTCTCTTTAGGATTACAGTCCTACCTGAGGCAAAGAGTTTGGGTTGCCTGTGTGAATTTTTAGTGTTTTAGAGGAAAGGGGTAGGGGGGTGGTGTTGGTTTTGCCAGTCAGATGAAGGGGACTTTTGAACAGGAGGACTTTCACTGTGGTGAATGTCACTTCTCATAGGAAGGCCTTTTTCCATGGCAAGATTTGCACAGCTGGAATCTGAACAAAATAAACCTACAGACTGACTAAACACAAATGGGCTTTTTACAAGGTCTGTGTCAGATTTGTTCATGCTGGTCCACAAAGTCCTGACTACACTCATGAGGAAAAAGGGTTTAAAAGAAGATACATCCTCAGAGTAGGTAGGATTCCTTAGTACAAAGGAGACCAGAACAAGTGCACTAACTGCATTTCTCCTTTGGTTTTTTGCCCTGTTCAGTTGAACCCTACCCATTGCAGTTTCCTGGCCTGGCTCTATATAAATGACAACTTTATAAAGTTCAATTGCTCTTTTTTTCCAACTTGGATTTTTTTTTCTTGGTTGCAAAAAAGTTCAGTAATAGGCATAATTACTTTCTGGCATGCTATATAATTATGCATTTTGTTAAATTTATTTGCTCTGTGTAAAGACCTAAAAGGAATAAAGTTCTGCTATTCACTATTGTCAAAGCAATACCCCAGTCTGCTAATCAAATCTGCTGCTGCAAACGTAGAAAAATTAATAACCCTGCTGTAATTAACTTGCTTGTAGCCACTGCTTTGACGCCATGAAACTGAGATTTTCTGTGCTGCACAAGGACTTGACTGATACCTTTTCTCCTAAGACCTAAAGTAATTTTCTCTATGGCACAGCATTTTCTTCCATGGGGCATCAGAAGGTGCACAGGCTAGAGGGTTAGATCTTGATGTTGTTAGAGAAAGAGTATAAACGTCTCAATGCTAGGCTAAAAGTGCAAGAATGCAGAATTGGAGAACTGCAAACTGCCCAAAACTGCAGCCACATCACATCCACACAGATCCACACCAATGGTTCTCACAGCAAATTGAAATCACTTCAAACTGACAACTTAATTTGAGAAAAATTCAGAGTCATCACATCAGTTACTTTGTACTTAATGGCAGTAGCATGTTTTGCAGTCAGTGTTAACCTAACAAATTTGATGCTGGTACTGTGAACTCTGGGCAGAAGGTTGGACTAAATGATATCCAGAGATCCCACTGGCCCTGTTTCTCACTAGTTGTGTGCAAGGTTCTTTTGCCACCAGAAAGACCTTAGCATTTCATTAANAAAAAAAAAAAATCAAAACCAAACACCTCATTATCATTATTGAACAGACTCTTAATTTATATACTTTTTTTGGTCAAAGGTATATATACTTTCAACATCTCATACACCACCGATGCAAACAGCCTAGAACACTTCCATGCAAAGTGAGCATTGAGGAGTAAGATTTTATTCAGAGAGGTCAGCAATTTGGATGTTTTCATTTGCATTTTCATACAGAAATATTGTCTGATTTTACCTTTGTGCTTATATAAACAGTATTTGAGGTCAAGAGGCTAGTGTCTGGATCTCTTAGGAATTTCTTTTTCTGAAGACCATGGCAGTAAATACATGCTTGATCTGCCATGCTGCTCTGTTCTTTCCCAGTTCCCCAAGTGACACGGAATGTTTCTAAATTAGATTATCAATGACCAAGCTGGCAGAGCAGTGTCACAGCAAAGGCACAAAACCAGCTTTACCAGTTGTGTTGACAGCAGTGTACCCTCCAGAAAGAGAGAAGGTTTTGCACATGGCCCTGCTTTACCTCACCTCTTCATCTGCCCATTTTAAATAAAAGATGTTCCTTTTCTTTCTAATTGGCCCCACTTCACGCATAAGGAAAGGTTGTCCAGATAGACTAAGTTCCACACGGTCTGACTGAACCTTTGTGCACAAGATGGCATTTAAGATCAAGTGAAAAACAGATATGCCCATGAGCAAGAGCTTAGCCAGGGCATCAGATACCTGGGCCTATGCTCTCATGCAAAAACAAGACTGAAATGAGAACAAAACTATTTTGGAAGACTCTCTTGGCAGTATGTCTGTCGAAAAGTCTCTGTTCTTTAAACCTACCCTTTGTCCAGAGAACATAGAAGCAGCAGCAGACATACAAGAAGGAATTAGCATTGCTGGACATCTCAAAACCGTCCTGCATGCTGTGGCCACTGCAGGGTATGCTTTCCAAAATGCTGCTGCCCCTTACCTTGGAGACCTATAGGGTAAGCAGAGTTCTGATTTAAATCTTAGCCTGAAGATTACTGTAGCTTTTTCGTCAGGGAAAAATATTTAGTAAATTGATCAAATCCACTTTTTAATCCTCATTACTAATAGGAGGTGGGGGACAGACAGGAAAAGATGACCCTCACTGTTCTCATGCAGACCTTGCACTGCTGGCTTGAATGCTTTCAGGGAAGTTGAAAATGTTCTTACAAGCCCTGGCCTGTAGTTCAACTATTGGGACAGAGAGGAGAGGAATTTGAGTGAATGACCATGAATCTTATCAAACAATCAGAACTTGGTGTTCCTGCCTATTTCCAAGGAGGAGAGGGGAGCCAGCTGGAAAACAGAGCAAGACTAACATTTGATTAACTGAAGAGGCAGAAGAACAGCAAGTTAGTCTCACTTGGAGGTTTTTATACCAATGCACAAAACCACATTTGAGTTTAGGATATTATGCCTATAGCAGTTGCAGGAAGGAAGAGGAAGCTCTCTAACATTTTGTTGTAAAGACACCCTACTGCTCTTCAAAACAGTTTTGACATTGCAGTTTCCAAAAGAAGAGATCACAGCTTCTGAGCATGAGATGGATGGAGGAAGAATCATAGAACTGTCAGAGTTGGAAGGGACCTCAAGGATCATCTAGTTCCGACCTCCCTGCCATGGGCAGGGACACCTTCCACTAGACCAGGTTGCTCAGAGCCACATCCAGCCTGGCCTTAAAAACATCCAGAGGTGAGTCTTCCACCACCTCCCTAGGCAACCTGTTCCGGTGTCTCACTATCCTTTGGTGAAGAACTTCTTCCTAACATCTAATCTAAACCTACTCTTCTCTAGCTTCAATCCAGAAGGAACTGAACAGACATAGGACACTGCAAGAGCAGATTTGCAGAGAGAAGGGTGTGTAATGCATGTGAGTGAACTTTCCAGAAGTCTTAAGACAAAACAAGATGAACTCATGTGCACCATGGAATGAAAAGACATAAAGTCAGCCCGGCGAGTATCCAGGATCCTGAGATGCCCTTGGGTCATCCAGACCATTGCCAAGATTAGCACAATAGTAAGGCCATGCTGTCTTTTATATCACTGTCTTAATTTCTGTTTCTCTGGCTGAACTACTTTCAACATGTTATATTTGGGATAACAAGGAGGGCCAGACAAAAAGCAACAGCACTGTGTTTCCTACACTCATGACTGTACATCGCTCATGCTATGCAGCCTGGCATCCCCCACACAACTGAAAACAGTCTTTGCTCCCCTGTGAAGGAGCACATGTTCCTCCTGAAAAACTACACTGCCATTCCCATGGTTGCTGCACATGGTCTACAGTCTCCCAAACTGCATTCTGGGCAAAACACACAATGGTCCAGACACATGCCCTCTCCCTCTTGTATCCAGACCAGTGTCCCAGCAGCAGCTCTGACCTCTGGATGAGAAAGCAAGGGTCCTGCTTGTACCACACTTTTCAAAGAGCACATTAACCCTGATTGTCTTGGCTAACTCTCTGGAATTTCCTTCCTTACCCTGGAGACAGAGCATTCTGTGGAAATGAAAATTAATACTTACAGGCAGTTTGAGTTTGGGTGTGTTTTCAATTATATATTAAAAAAAAAAAAAGTGAAAATTCAGTGGCTGCCATGAATAGACCCGTTTTAATTGTAAATTCATTTAGGAGGAGGTGGAATTAATCACCTAAAAGAGAGTGGCAGGGAGAGCCCTGAAATTGTGCACAAAGCAAGGAGAGTGCAAAACAGAGTTGGCATGAGGTCACATTTCATTATTGTTAAGTGCAGGGGTTTTAAAGCCCTCAATATCTCACTGTTCTTTCCCTCCATAGGGAGAAAAAATGCAAATGGCATTGTGTTAGAAGGGGCTAAAAGGGCACCCTGTAATAATGCAGTGTGTAAAACCCCCTGGATTCGTCAAGGAGGGAAGGTGTAACAGCCCTCAGGAAGCCTGCAACAGCCTCTGAGTACACATAACACCTTCGAAGGAATTTTCTGCAGCTATTCAAGAACAGACCCGGGTCTATTCACCCTGGCTTCACCCCATAGCTCACTCTCACATGCCTACGTGCCTCTTGGAGGAGAACAAGAGGATTGCAACCCACCAAAATAACCCCAGGCAGATGAAAAATAGGCTCTGTTGTTTCTCCCACGGCACTGGTGATGGAGTTTGACAGGCAAGGGGAAGGATAATCTTTCCACAACATGTACCCTAGAGCACAGGTTAGCAAGAGCAGGAACAACACCCAAGCAGCAGCCAGTTACATTACACAACTCTACACTGTGCTCTACAAGCCACTTTTTCCACCCCAAGCAGGGACAGAAAAGCCCAGGCAAGATGCTGGCACTCACAGTGTTGTACTGCGGTGAGCAGTAGATGTAGCTAAGTCCCAACAGATGTGACCATGGCACAGCAGGCTGCATGGAGGTCATGGGCAAGATGAAGATCTCATTTGTGAAGTGTTGCTGAGGGATGGATCGGCTCCAACAGGTTTTCTTTACACATTTTCCTTGAAGGTTGTGAAATAATTGTGCTTGGGCAAAGTTGCCTTCATTTGATGTTCCTTCTCCACAAAGGTTCAAGCTTTAGCTGTACAAATACTTCAAGGAAATATATTCCACATTTCCAGCCAGTGCTTGTCACCTCACACATCAACAAGGGTTGGAAGGGACCTCCCCACCATGGGCAGAGACGCCTCTCAATGAAATTTGTCTGCTTGCAATGGAAGGCCTGAATAGGCCAAAGTAGGCCTGAACATGTCCTGGCTTGCCCGGACATGTTCCCCTGCTGCCCCTCCTTCTGCTGTTGGGGAAGCAACTGCGGGAAAGGAAAACAAAAGCTATGGTTTCACCTAATATGGTTAAGTTTGCCTAACTGCCATTGTAATTGGCTAATCTGTGTCCAAAAACCCATTAGATCTCAGGTTACATTGATAAAAGAGATGAGCAGGTAGGGACAACAGGCAGCTGCTGCCATTGCTGCTTTTGCCTCAACATGCCCTCTGTGCTACTGCCTCATTGCATCTTTCCTGCTCCTCTGCAGGTCTTCTGCCGAATTGGGAGTCAAGAGGAACCAGAACCAGATCAGAGACTGTACTAGATCCCCAGGTTCCTGAAAGAAGAGCCTGGGAAACTCCAAAGCCTCTAACGGCTTTGAAACCACCAACGGCAACCCCTCCACATGCTTTGGGTGCTGTCTGATACCATAACGCAGCCCCGGAAATCCGGAGAGACTACTTTGTGAGTAGACACTCAAAGCTTCTTTAGCAAACTTTTGTAAACTCTTAAGTGAATCTGAATACCTTTCTGCCTTAGCAAAAAGGAGCTCCTCGAGTGCCTCTAGTAGACGAGTGGTATAATTGACCACAAGAATCTCTCTTCCAGTTCTAATGGTTTAATGTTAGTTATATTGTTGCTAGGTGTGTTTCTTAAGTGTTCTAGATTCCCTGTTTGTTTTCCTCTCTATAATGTTTTCATGACTGTGCAAAGAACCAATTATTATTAAAAATACCGTTGGTAGTTTTCTGAATAACAAAATTAATAAACTATTAATTTTCAGAATATCATCTCGTACTCATACCTAACCATTACACAGCTCAAGGCCTTGTCCAGCCTGGCATTTAACACCTCCAGGGATGGAAGGTCCACAACCTCCCTGGGCAGTTTATTCCAGACTCTCCCCACTCTTACACTGAAGAGCTTCTTCCTAAGATCAGTCTAAACCTACTCTCCCTCAGCTTAAAACCATTCCCTCTTGTACTCTGCTAGACACCTTTATGAAAAGTCCTTCTCCAGCCTTCCTGTAGGATCCCTGGAGATATTGGAAGGCAGCTATAAAGTCCCACTGGACTCCCCACTTCTCCAGGCTGAACAACCCCAGCATCCTCAGTTTATCCCCATAGCAGAGGTGTCCCAGCCCTTGCATAATCTTTGTGGCACTCCCCTGGAC
>VWYK01018189.1:12424-31342 GCA_013399775.1 Semnornis frantzii | reverse complement strand
GCGGCGGGGCGAACGGCGAGCAGTCCCGCTCCCGGGACTGGCTCTACGAGTCCTACTACTGCATGAGCCAGCAGCACCCGCTCATCGTCTTCCTGCTCCTCATCGTGATGGGCGCCTGCCTGGCCTTGCTCGCCGTCTTCTTCGCCTCCGGGCTGGTAAGAAACGCCCTCCCGGTCTGGGACCCGCGCCACCCGTCATCCCCGCTCCTGTCGCCCGGCATCCCCGTTCTCGCCTCCCGGTCGTCATCTCCGCACCTCGCGCCTTCAGCCGAGCCGGGCGGGGCGGGACGGGACGGGACGGGGCGGGCGAGAACCGGTGCTGCTACTGCCACTGCCGCTGCCGCTGCTGCTGCGGAAAGTTGATGGCGGGAGGTGCCGGGGTGGCGGCGGACAGCGGCTGCGGGACCCGGGGACCCCGGCCTAAACTTTGCTGCCCGATGTTTGAGGCGACGCTGGAACGGCAGCATCGTGGCTGATGGGGCGAAAACTGAGTCAACAAGCGTATCGAGTTTAATTCACTTAATTCATTGGCTCTGCTCCATTTCAGCTGGCAGCTTAGCTGTGCTGGCCCTTTTAATGGCAGGGTTTAAATCGCCGCACTAAACTGCGGTGCCTACCAGTATCTGAAGTAACATTTTTATGGCAAGTAGGCAGGGGCCGTTCCCTCCTTGTCGTCGTCCCCCTGCCGCCCATTATATCATTTTGGAGCGTTTGACCCATTTTCTCCGGAAAGCTTTTGGGGCAGCGCAGCCTTCGTTTTTAAGTGAAGGTGGTGAAGTTTGGTGTGTCCGATACCTTTTTCTGCATGTCCAGTGCGGGGCTTCCAGCCCTTGAGAGGAAGAATATATCCAAGTGGCAGATGAGAGCCTGTATCAGTTCATCTCGCCCAGAAATCCTTGGCGTTTTGCCCTTGCATTGAAAGCAAAGGGAAAGAAAGCTGCAGAGGGCACTAAAATTCTTGCTCCTAGCAGTTTTCCTGGTGTTAATGATTAGAAACAGGCTTATTGCGTGGCTGTATGATTCTGAAGTAAAGAACAGAGATTTGGGGGATCCAGACACTTTTATATGTGGGTGTTTTTTAATAATAGTAATGTAGGTAGTGGTCTTATTGGAAAGCGTAACGTTTATTGAGTTAGGGATGTCTAAGTGTGAGGATGAGTAGGGTAGCATAATCTCATGGATTTTGTTCTAGAAGCACTGCACATGACAGTGTTTGCTTAGACAAGCAGAGAATCTCGATCGACTGCTTATTATGACCAAACTTTTGTCTTAAAAATGCAGGAACTACCTGAAGGAGTAGTTAGAATTAATTGCCAGTTTATTTCATTTTGGTATTTGCATTACTTATTTTTTGAGCTTCTTGTTGAAAGTGTCACTTTTACTGGATATGGAAGAGTTGTAAAAGTGCTAATGAAAGGCCAGTAATGGTGATGCCTCATAATTCAGTTGCTTAGTGCCTGTCGTTCATTTCTTGAGCTCTGTGTACAAAACACAAGTTCAACATCTTACCTTATTCTGCTGAGTTAACTTGGATACTTGTTTGTCAAGGCCAAAGAGATCAGTGATGGAAATGGAAGTCAATTAGATAATAGGGCTGACACATAGTTAAGGTGTGAAGATGTACACAATACTTGCCCACAGCCAAGATGGCAGAAGTTGGGCTTGACAGTGTTTAATATTAAATTTCATAATTTTAACAAGTTTAACATTTTACCTTATTCTGTTGTGTTAACTTGGATACTTGTTTGTCAAGGCTAAAGTGATCAGTGATGGAAATGGAAGTCAATTAGATAATAGGGCTGACACATAGTTAAAGTGTGAAGATGTACACAATACTTGCCCACAGCCAAGATGGCAGAAGTTGGGCTTGACAGTGTTTAATATTAAATTTCATACTTTTCCATCATGATACAACCTATTGCTTGTTACAAGTCGCATATGCTAATTTTTATAATTCCATTTCTTGAGGTCAGTCATTCATGATAACAGTCGTGGCATAACACTGGACCCAGGACTGCCAAAAGTTACAAAACCAAAATTGTAAGCTGGCCAAACCTTGCCAGGCGTTGCCAATTCAGAATGAGTGACTTTTAAGTCTGCGTTTGGAATTCCAGACATACCGGAAAAAGGAAAAAAAAAAAAGTGCATTTAAAACCTTTTTCCTGAGCCTTTATCTTCCTGTGGCTAACAACTGGACGTGTAAGTGGAGAGAGACTTGGGTTTCATCCTTAAAGTTCCCAGTCATTGGATGAAGGTAACTTCAGGCAGAGACAAAGCTTGCCTATATTGACTTCCAGCCACAGGATGTTGGACAGAATCCTTTGGAGCTGTGCCCAGAGTTTCACCTAAAAGCATTTTATTATAGGATAACTCTGGTTGTGTTTGTGATTAAAATATTCCTGAAGGTTTAGATCTGTTTGTCCCACATTTGAAGAAAGAATATTCTTTTTCACATAGCTGTGGAATCTTAGCTGGGTTTTCTGTGCCTTATGATATATAAAAGGGGCATGCAGTTAGGAATGTCTGAGCCACAAGAGCCAATATTAATATCCTTGTCTTTATTTTGCACACCTCGTTTGCATGTGGTTATGTTGGCAGACGTAATTTTGTAGGGGAGGCGCAATGGAAGTGAAGTGGGACAGTTCTGTGTAGGTCTCTGCCGTGCATTTAAAGTTAAAGGAAATCTTTCTTAACAGTTGTTTCCTTTAGATTTCGTAGAAAGCAATTAAGATTTTTACTGAAAATTACTTTAGGCTGTTAGAGAAACAAAATTCCAAAATGACTCACGGCATCACAGAATGTTAGAAAGGACCTCCAGAGATCATTGAGTCCAACCTCCCCTGCCAAAAGCAGGGTCACAGAAATGCATCCAGGCAAGTTTTGAAAGTCCAGAGGAGGAGAGAGGACTCACCATGACACAAAATTTGTATTTGTCCCCTGTACTTCAAAGAATATCTTAGAATGTGAAATGTGGAATTAGACATCGTTAAGGAAAGATGGATTTTCGTGAAGCATGAACCATTTTTATGTTCTGGGCTTTCTTTAAAAAAACCCAGAAACCAATGGAAGTGAGAGGCTTTCCCTTTATTTTTATTTTTTTATTTGGTTGTTAAAATACATCACCGTGATGTCTGACTCGCCTTGGTTTTTTTGGCAGTGTATTCTTAAGTGTTCTCAAACACAGCCAACCATACAGGGATGTGTTCCACTTACTCAGCTATTTCAACCTGTCAGAATACAAGCTGCAGCCTTCCTGATTTCAGATGAAAAATTTACAAAAGCTGCTGCAGAATTGCAGTAAACAAAAGCACTTGTAAAGTGCGCCTGGATCTGATTACTTTTGGCCAATTTACTCCTGTTGTAAGTGAGGGAAGTTTCTTGGGAGGTTTTGCTTTTGTTTGTTTCAAAAAACCGTTGTGATTTTGACCTTTGGAACGAAGCTCTGTCTCCTCAAACACTGGATATAGTGCTCCTAGAGTCTGTTTGAAAGATGATTGTTCACAGCTTGGAGTTCAAAATAATGCAGCAATAGTATTGACCTTTGAATTCCCTGTGTCACAGTATCCTTTGTATTTCTCTCTACCTGGGTGAACCGAATACTCGCAAAATGAGATCAGTTGCCTGTGTTTAGCTGCTGTTAAAATCGATAGAGAGTAAATTATTTTCCCAGACCTGTCAAAGCCTTCCAGTTCTTAGAAATGCCAGAGGTCAGCTTCATTTTCTGTCCGGTTATTGTCACGTTCTTTCAGTATATGTAGGATGAACTCATTATTTGCCCCTCTGCCCCTTTTAATGCTAAAAACTGAAGACCACTTTTAGTAATATCTAAACCAGTTTTGTCTCTGGCCAAAGTGTATCTATTATGACTGTGATTTGTGAGAGAAAAAGAACTGCCATAAAAAAAATTATAATGTAAAATGTGAGTGCATCTGAGATATCTGCAGCCATGGTGTTTTGTTTCTGACATGGTTAGACAAAACTCTGAAAACAAGGACGATGACCAAATTGTACAGTTTATTGGAGGGCCATAACTCTTTTTTATCCATGTATTTTCTAGACAGAAAGAATGCTCAGTCTGTGCATACATTGCAGAGATCATAGAATCATAGAATGGTAAGGTTGGAAGGGACCTCAAACATCATCCAGTTCCAACCCCCTGCCATAGGCAGGGACACCTCCCACTAGCACAGGTCACTCAAGGCCTCCTCCAACCTGGCCTTCAACACCTCCAGGGAAGGAGCAGCCACAGCCTCCCTTGGCAGCCTGTCCCAGTGTCTCACCACCCTCACTGCAAACAACTTCCTCCTAACATCCACTTTCAATCTCCCCTCTGCCAGTTTAAACCCATTGCCCCTTGTCCTGTCATTGCAAGACCTTGTCAATAGTCCCTCCCCAGCCTTCCTGTAGGCTCCTTCAGATACTGGAAGGCTACTCTAAGGTCTCCTGGAAGCCTTCTCTTCTCCAAGCTGCAGAGCCCCAACTCTCTCAGCCTGTCCTCATAGCAGAGCTGCTGCAGCTCTCTGAGCATCTTCATGGCCCTCCTCTGGACTCACTCCAACAGTTCAATGTCCTTCTTGTGTTGGGGGCTCCAGAACTGCACACAGGACTCCAGATGGGGTCTGAGGAGAGCAGGAGTAAAGGGGCAGAATCCTCCTCTCCCTTGCCCTGCTGCCCACACTGCTCTTGCTGGAGCCCAGGACTCAGTTGCTGTCTGGGCTGCATGTGCACACTGCAGTCTCATGTTGAGCTTTTCATCAACCCAGATATCTGAATGTTTCAGACCTTGTGGTAGAAGTGGGAGAAGACCTATGTCTGTTAAAATCTTTTTGTCTCTTTCTCAAAGTTCAAACTTTCTCAAGATCTGCTGCTCAGTACCCGTGTTTTGTTTTAGACTGGCCTGTGCTCCTTCTTAAAGAACTGTAAGCCTTCAATTCAGTGTTTAACACTCAATTGCAGCCCTTATCTGTCTTCGAAGTCCTTGCTGCTTCATGTGACCTTGTAAAGCTCTTAAGATGTGATTGTCGATGTGTTGATGTGAGCTGCATGCTTTTTTGATGGTATCATTGCCCAAGCGGAGCATGTGTTGTGTGAAAACTGCTTCTACAATGTGGTATTCTGATGCCTCCACTCTTAAAAAAGCACCACGAGAAAGATTTGGGTTAGCTGACTAATGATTGTGGCGTGGAGGTGTTACTTACACTGTTCAGTTGCATCTTTGAAGTTCCTGAAAAGTGTGTGATCATGCTGGTAGGCTCTGTTATGATTCCTGAACCTTTTTACTGGCTTGTAAATGCAAGATATTAAAAGATGGCTGCACACCTACATCACTGGCATGCCCAAATACCTTCTGCAGCAAAAGTGGGAATATGCAATCATTCTGAAAGAGGCAATACAGTTAACTAGAGGTGTACTTGAGACGTGGCAGATGGACATTCTGCCAGAACTAGTTTTCTTGCATCAGAACTTTACCTTCAGTTGATTCTGCTTGGAAGCAGAGGTAGCACATTAAAACTTTATGGCTGCCAACCTGGCTGTTAAGGAACTGTCTCTGTGCAAAGCGATGACTAAGAGTCTTGTAAGCCTCCTGGGGTTAAATTGAGATGTGCCATTTCTTTGGGCCCTTGGTCAGAATGACAGCTACTCTGTCTGAAAGGAATCCTTGTTGCTTCTGGTAGAAACTGGACATCAGCCAAGCCCTTCCAGATCGCAATGAAGAGAAGTTAATCCTGAAATGGAGGGGGAAAAGTCTTCAGGTTTTTGTGGAAAAGGTAGCTTTTGAAGACAAGTTCCATCATTCATCTTCATCGCTCACGGCATTGGAACAGGCTGCCCAGGCGGATTGTGGAGTCTCCTCCGGAGGCTTTCAAACCCGCCTGGATGCATTCCTGTGTGAACTGCTGTAGGTGGTCCTGCTTTTGGGCTTCATGATGTCTGGAGATCCCTTCCAACCTCTCACATTCTGTGATTCTGTATCTCAAGTGATTAGGTGTCTGCATAAGGGCATCTGCTGCATGCCTCTGGTAATGTTCTCATCAGTGCTCTGGATCTGAAAACTTCATCAGTCCATTCCAGAAGGTCACTGAACTGATGTTGTGGTGGTGTTACATCCCTATTCATAAGATGCTCTGTTATAACCTAGCTGCAAAGCATAACACAGCACTGTACAGTAGTTTTGTACATTTACTTGCACTTTGAATTTTAGCAAATCATTCGAGATCACCTCTGTGTAATTAACACTTTTTTGGTTCAAATGCGCCAACTGTCTTCCCAAAGTCCAAGAATACCCAAGGTCTGAAAGCATTCCTTGGAATCCTTACAGACTGAAAGTAAGCCCAAGTGTTTTCAAACTCTAGCATATCCATTCCCCTCAAGGAGAAAGCTAAGTCACAGCAAAGATAATAAAGTCAGAAAATTCTTACTATTTGAAGGACAAGCAGATAGAGGGGTGTTTGCATGCTTGATGCTGTGGTACTTGTGCCCAGGAGGTATCCTACCTCCTAAATTCATTCTGCCAGATTGTTGCTCCTACTGAGATGAGGAAGAATTGAAAACAAACATTAGTGTATTTATAATACCTTTTCTTTCCATAATTCCAGCTATAATTGAACATACTGTTCTGCATTCAAGTCCCCTATTAAAATGTTCCATGAGGAAATCCTCTGTTGTTTCGTTGGTTGTTTCTGCTTGTCTCTCAGCACCATATCACAATATATTCTTCCAGCTGTAGTTGCTCTTCGGCAGCTACAGTTGATGGGTGTGTGATGCAGTCTTAGGATACTGCCATTCCTGCCAAATGTTCCTTCCAGTACTGTCTTTGGTTGTCTGAGCATAACTTTTGTAGCCAGTCTTACCTTTTTAGTGGAAGGCCTGCAAAGGTTGCTGTATCTTCCATTCTGAACCAAGACTTGCCTAGCTTTGTGCCTGCTTTCATTCCTTGGTACTACATCAGTCTGGGCCTTTTCCTGTTTCATTTCCTAATGACAGTCACAGTACATCTGTGGTTACTTTTAATGTTACTAAGAGCTTGTCTCATCTGCCACTCCCTAACAAGCTTGGAAAAGGAGAACCATCGAGATAATGAGGTGCCAGTGGCAACCTCACTTTGCATACTTCTGTTTGATTTCTGTCGTTCACATTGAATAACTTGAATGATGACTAAGCCTTGAACAGACCTATAGGGATGTGTGCACTGGAAAACAGCTCAGCCATATTTGATGTCACCAGTGGTGATTCAAAATGGGAGATCCACAACTCCTCATCACTGCAGCTGACAAAAAGACAAATAACATACTAACTGGAGCTGCTGTTTACTGCAGTGCAATGGAAACGAGACAGATGATGGATTGGGCTGCCATTGTCTGAAGTCTTTATCAACAGCAAGCCAGGTATCTGGATTCACAAGTGTGTATTGGCAGCTCCACAGTGGATCTGCCATGGACCTGTGAATATCTGTCTGCTTATCTTGCTTGAAATGTTGAAGATTTGTTTCAAGTGCCTAGTTGTGGAATATTCCAGACTGCACCATGCATCACTCCAATCTGATGGTGGCATGGATGTTTAACACAGGTAGAAGTGGTCTGCAAATCTCTCAAGCAGTTGGTTGTGTGAGCATCATGGCAACAAACTACAACTGAACAGCTGTAGTGTTTCATCTTTTGTCTGCACCTCAGCCAAGCTGCGATCCCAAACAAGCCAATTGTTGTATTTCAGGAGTAACTGAGTCTGCTCAAGCCTTATCGATATGTGATGAGAAGATGCCAACAGCATTTTGGGGAATCTGGATCCCAAAATAAGTGAATTAGCACAGTTCTTCCCTTTTCCACTACCTTCTCTTTTTTTCCTCTGAGCATAACCCCTGATCTGATTGAAAAAAACTCTACATGCTCTCATTCTTTTTTCTCCCATGTCTTTTATATTTATATCTTGAATAAGCAATCTCCAGATACTGTACCTTATTCAGATGATGCTGAAAGTTCAAGGGACTATTGCACCATCTGTGCAGAGGAGTGTGAGGCTGTTTCTATACTTCCTGTCCCAGCTGTCTGTTTCTCCAACCTGTATAAAATCATTTTCTGTATCTCTTTTCTCTAACCAGAACTTTTGTTCTTAGTGGTGCCTGTGTGATAGAAAAATCCCTTGCTGTTCCTGGTGAGAACCTGTTTCAGGCTTGTAGCCTGTAGAAACAGAGGAAGCAGCACCTGTTAGCACTGTCCTGTCAGCTTTGCCCTCAGATCTTTTGTCTGAGCATCCACTTCTTTCACTATCCATGATCCCAGTCTGAAATTCAGGTAACCTGGAAGATGAACTCCAGAGTACTGGAGCAATGGATTCTGGTTGCATGCTTAGAATGCACTTCAAAAGACAGGGCAAGATGTGCTCTGGTCCAGACGCGTTTCCCTTACAGCTTTAGGTGCAGACACTCTCGTGTTTGATCATTAGATGGTGCCATGAGATCCTATGTGGACTGATGGCTTTCCAGAGCCACCCACTGGAGTTTTCAAAGGTAGTTAGAACTTGTTTTGTCCATCTGCCTCCTGAGGCAGCTGAACTGTGTGCTATGGGACCTCTTAAAGACCCTAAATGCTATGGCACACGCAGTGGACTTGTCCACTGCCTGTATAAGTGGGATTGCAGTCCTTCTATTCCAGGTAAAATTTCCTCATTCATGACTCCAGTTTGGTAGTGCTTTTTTACTAGGAAGACTGGATGCCCCCAGCTCCATTTCCAGCAGGACTGAATTTAGGCTGCAGCCTTAGATACCTAGTTTCTCAGAGGTGTGTTGGGAAGACAGATGCTCTTTGATCCTGGCTCAGAATCCTGCCTGATAGAGAGGCCTGCTCTTATAGAGTCCTAGAATGATTTAGGTTGGAAAAGACCCTTAAGATCATGGATTTCAACCTAACACTACCAAGTTTACCACTAAACCTTGTGGCCCACCAACACATCTTTTACATACCTCCAGAGATGATGACTCAACCACTTCCTGGTGAATCTGTTCCAGTGCTTGAAAACCTTTTTGGTGAAGAAGTTTTTCCTAATACCTAGTCTAAATCTACCCTTTCACAGCTTGAGTACATTTCCTCTTCTCCTATCGCTTGTCACTTGGGAAAAGACACTGACCCCCACCTCCTGCAGCCTCCTTTTGGGCAGTTGTAGAGAACTAGAAGGTTTCCCCTCAGCTTCCTCCTCTCCAGACTAAACAACTCCAGTTTCCTCACCTGCTCCTCATAAGTTGCTTTCTGTACCTTGGCAGGTATATTGTCTTTCATTGATGCAGTCACTGTAGTGGTCCTTCCTAGTAACACAGTAGGCTGAGCCCAGTCTACTCTATTCAAGCCCTAGGAGGTAGGAGGTAGTCCATACCAGTAGCTGGTTCTGTAATCTCCACTGGCACTCTGTTACCTTGTGGCAGAAAGCAGCTGTGGTCTTTCACTTGGGCTTGTTTTCTGCTTAGCAGTCCAGACAACTTCCAAAGTCAACTGGTGAGCGGTCAGATTTTAGACACTTAAAGTGATGCCATGTCTGTTTAACACTAAAACAATTTACCAGACTGCTTTTGATTTATTTTACTTTTAGATACTTTCTTATTTGTACCTTAATGAAATGTAGGGGTAACAGTAGTGGTTAAATAAACCCTCAGCTAGCACTAAATGGAAATTCCTGGATTTGCAGAATCTGTTTTGTTCTATTTCCTATGGACATATCTGAAGTTATGTTTATAGAGCTGTTAGTTGGCACAGTTGTATTTCAAATGAAAGTTATGAATGGTTATGAATGGTTATGAGTGGTACAAAATTAATAATCAATATTAATTTTGATATCCATGTGAATATTGCTAATAGCTATGAAACTGTTTATTAACATTAAATCTTGACAGAAAACTTATTTACAAGGTTCAGGGTTTGGAAAATTATATACACAGGGAACAGGCAAAACTGGAACACTTTCAGAGGTAACCAGCAAGTGCAGCTATACTGGAAGAGGAGGTTTTTGTGGTCATATACAGATTGCAGTTCATTATCCTGCTTAGCCACTGGATGGATGCAGGAAGCTCCTTTCTGCTTATGGCAGAAGGCAATTAGTGATTGCAAGAGGCTTGAAGTATTTACTCACAAAATATTATCAGACAGTACCCAAACATCGTGGAGGGGTTGCTGTTGGTGGTCTCAAAGCCATTAGAGGCTTTGGAGTTTCCCAGGCTCTTTTCTCAGGCAGCTAGAGTCTGGCACAGTCTCTGACCTGGCTCCTCTTGACTCCCCATTCAGCAGCAGCCTTGCAGAGGGGCAGGCAGGATGCAATGCCAGGGGCAGGCTTGGCACAATGTCAGGCTGGCTGTGCAGGCTGAGTGCCTGCAGGCATTTAGAGCCTGTGCCTGGTTGTGGAGTTCCACACAGTTCAGGATGTAGTGAGGCAGCAGCAGCACATTAATACAACAGCAGAGCACGAATACAATGGCAGAGAGCAGGTTGTGTTAGCTGCTCATCCCTTTTTATCAATACAGCCTGAGAATAATGTGCCTTTGGACACAGAATAGCCAATCAGAATGGCAGTTAGCCAAGCTTGACCATATTAAGTGAAGCCATAGGCTTGCTTTACTCTTTTTAGGGCAGAACACAGGCCTTGCACAAGGCATACACAAGCTGAGCCTGTGTACCTTGTTTGCCATGGGATGCAAACAACTCTGGACAAGCCACAATCCTTAGACTCAGTAGCTCCAGGTTCTTTGTCCTCTTTCTCGTGGTTGCATCTCCCCAAAACAGAGGGAGGAAGAGCAGAAAAAGATGTCTGGGCAAGCCAGGACATGGATAAACCTATTTTGACCTGCTTAGATCTACCACGACATATGTTGGCTACCCTTATTTGAAAGTTTATCATTGTAGAAGTAGTACCAATTGCTGAACTGAGAAACATGTGAGAGTGTGCAACGTTACCCTCAGGGGAGTAAAGTTTAAGAAGGCTTTTTGCAATAATAACTGTGTTTAGTAAGTAACTGCAAAACCTTACATAGAGCTTGAGAAGTAATTACATAAGGAAAGTAGTGACTTTTCAATATTAAAACTATTTTTCATGTTTCCTTATTATGCTAGTGTGTTAAACCTGTTAAATGCTCTTGCAAGATGTTATTCTTTAAAGACCCAGTGGAGAAAGAGTGTCATCTAACCTTTTCCTTCATTAAACAGACCTTTAGAATGAACACTTTTCCCTCCTGCGCTGAAACTCGTATGCTGCCTGTTCAAATTTGTGATATTTAAATTTAAACAAGATCCGTCTTGACATTTTTTTTTTTCCTGAATCCAAGTTATTATGTCAGGAGTAAAGAGGTGAGGGAAAGCCACCTTTTAGCCTTCATTTTAAAATGGCAGCCCGAATGTCCCAACTGTCAGTACTAAATAGCTCAGAGAATCGAATGATACTTCAGTGTTGCTGACTTCCATGGGTATATATGGCTACAAGGGAAGACATAATTTCACTTCTAATATGTGTTGTAGTGCAGTTAATATGAAAACCATATCTTTGAGTACTGTGAAGTAATGTATTATCCATAATGTTTAACTGATGGAGCTCTTACAGTAATGGCATATTTTGAATATATTTAACTAGAAAGCATACTTTTTTTCTTAGCTGTTTTACTCATTTTATCTTAAGGCATCCATATTTTGGGATGTTGCATAAATAGCAGTTGTGTTTATTGGAGAGTTTCTGGGTTTAAACTGGCAGAGAGGAGATTTAAACTGGATGTTAGGAGAAAGTTCTTTCTAGTGAGGGTGGTGAGACACTGGCACAGGTTGCCCAGGGAGGTTGTGGCTGCTCCTTCCCTGGAAGGGTTCAAGGCCAGCTTGGAGGAGGCCTTAAGTGACCTGTACTAGTGGGAGTGTCNCAGGTTGGAGGAGGCCTTGAGTGACCTGTACTAGTGGGAGGTGTCCCTGCCTATGGATCATCTATTTGGAACTAGATGATCTTTGAGGTCCCTTCCAACCTTACCATTCTATGATTTAAGATTATTCTGGTAATGAGGAGGGAGCATTTTGAGAATGTCAGAAAAATGAGCTAAACAAAGTTTAAACTGGCAGAGAGGAGATTTAAACGGGATGTTAGGAGAAAGTTCTTTCCAGTGAGGGTGGTGAGACACTGGCACAGGTTGCCCAGGGAGGTTGTGGCTGCTCCTTCCCTGGAAGCGTTCAAGGCCAGGTTGGAGGAGGCCTTGAGTGACCTGTACTAGTGGGAGGTGTCCCTGCCTATGGATCATCTATTTGGAACTAGATGATCTTTGAGGTCCCTTCCAACCTTACCATTCTATGATTTAAGATTATTCTGGTAATGAGGAGGGAGCATTTTGAGAATGTCAGAAAAATGAGCTGAACAAAGTTATTAAGGCAGAGTTATTAAGGGAGAGGAATTCAGAACCAATACATGCAGAATAAAGCATGCAAGAAGGTTATGTTGATAAGTACATTTACATTAAAAATAATCTAAATTGTATGAGTAGGTGCTAATTAGCCCTGGAGCCTGAAGTAATTAGTTTCATCAAAGTCCAAGCTTATGCTCACTTTGCTGTGTATTGTCTTAGCCCTTTTCTAAAGGGAACACTTAAGGGAGCAGAATGTAATTAACTGCTGTTGCTCTCTGGGGTTGTGCTTGTGTCTTTGACAATTTTCTAAGTGCACCATCTGAGTGCTGTAGCCTGAGTAATAGGGTTGGACCATCCTGCTTTTGATAGATTGTTAAATGTCTTAAACTAGAGCTACTTTTGATGATTGCCAGCCTGAGAGAAGGTTAATCCAGATGATGTTGGGTGACTGAAAGGCATATCTGCTCATGTTCCATGACCCAACCGTGGTCCCCTCTGAATGCCAGCTTATTAAACAAATACTTTTATTCACTGGCACGTTTTAAGTGATCTACTTAATAAGATGAGAAGATACAAATCAATGGAAAATAAACTGAGAGAGAAAACTGCTGATGCAGGAGGTGAGGATGTATAAAGAAATAACAAAATGTGCTCAGTGTTCAAGCTGGGTACATGGGATTTGCAAAAAGCATATTTATGTATAGAAAATATATATAAGTACACATGTCCTGATTCTGCTAATTATTTTTTTGGCAGGGATCAGTGTTTGCCCTCTATTTCATGGCATATCATACAGTAGGAGTGGTCACAGGCTGTTGATATTCCCTAGCTACACAAGCAGGCAGCTCAAGTGGAGGTTCTTCCCTGTTGATCTGAAATGGACACTACATTTAAAAATCAAAAGAGCTGCAGCAAAGGCCACTTGTACTTCATGTGGAGAAGAGAAACCTTGCTTAACATGTTACTCCAGTGTAAGACTCTGCTGCAGCTTTGACTATTCTTAGAAACCTGGGTTTTTTTTCAGTTCTTTTGTATTCATTTGGAAGTGCTGGTGGTAGGAACAAAATGGTTTACAATGTTCACCATGCATTGAAGTGGCATCATGATGTTCTAGCTCATTTATCCTCTTTGGTGTTCTGCATTTTGAGTTGTTTTTTGATTGGTAGTGAGCTCCAAAGGGATGTTGTCTTCTGCCTGTGTGAGCAAATATCTCAATCTCCAAGTGTTAATAGCCAACCAAGAACCTGTTATCATGAATACAGAATTAGTATTGCTTTGTCTGAACTGCCTCACTCTACACACATCTCCACCAAAATTCACCTGCCACTTTCTTGCTCAGTAGTGACTGTTATGTAATTCTTCATAGCTGGTCCTCACCTTTGTCAGATTAGCATTCACCTCTTTTCCCAAATTGTTTATGGGTGTACTGACAACTTATACCCTAGGATCCCTGAGGAGATCTGTGATCATTTTATAGAATCATAGAATCATAGAATGGTAAGGTTGGAAGGGACCTCAAGGATCATCCAGTTCCAACCCCCTGCCATAGGCAGGGACACCTCCCACTAGCACAGGTCACTCAAGGCCTCCTCCAACCTGGCCTTGAACACCTCCAGGGAGGGAGCAGCCACAACCTCCCTGGGCAACCTGTGCCAGTGTCTCACCACCCTCACTGCAAACAACTTCCTCCTAACATCCACTTTCAATCTCCCCTCTGCCACTTCAAACCCATTGCCCCTTGTCCTGGCATTCCAAGACCTTGTCAATAGTCCCTCCCCAGCCTTCCTGTAGCCCCCTTCAGATCCTGGAAGGCTACTCTAAGGTCTCCTGGAAGCCTTCTCTTCTCCAGGCTGCAGAGCCCCAACTCTCTCAGCCTGTCCTCATAGCAGAGCTGCTGCAGCCCTCTGAGCATCTTCATGGTCCTCCTCTGGACCCACTCCAATACTTCCATGTCCTTCTTGTGCTGGGGGCTCCAGAACTGCACACAGGACTCCATGTGGGGTCTGAGGAGAGCAGAGTAAAGGGGCAGAATCCCCTCCCTTGCCCTGCTGCCCACACTGCTCTTGCTGCAGCCCAGCACACAGTTGCTGTCTGGGCTGCACTCACACTGCAGCCTCATGTTGAGCTTTTCATCACCCCACACCCTCAGGGCCTTTTCCTCAGGGCTGCTCTCAGCCATTCCCCACCCAGCCTGGAGTTGTGCTTGGGATTGTGCCTACCCAGGGGCAGGACCTTACACTTGGCCTTGTTGAATGTCATGAGGTTGGCCTGGGCACAGCTCTGCAGCCTGTCCAGGTCCCTCTGGATGGATTCCTGCCCTCTAGCAAGTCGTCTGTGCCACACAGCTTGGTGCCATCTGCATTGGGACCTTTATATTTAAAAAATTGTCCCAGGATTGCTGCCAGATTTGCTGATACTTCCCTCGGTGTTTGAGAGGGATCCCAGGAGAGACTGACATTGCATCACCTTCCTTGCTTTGGATATTGGAACAGTTATGTGTGGAGGTTATGTGGTACTAGCTTTCTCTCTCCCTCGTTTGAGTCCCACTGGCCCTTCCCAGTGAACTCTGTCTCCTTGGGGTGTTGTGTTCCATGTTTCATGTTCTTACTTTTGTCTGTAATGCCTTACATGGATACTACATTTAGAAACAGATCTTCTGATGTGTGTCCCCTGTATAGAAAATTCTGGAATGAGAACTAACCCATGCTGAACACAGAAAAAAAAACCCCAACCCAAACTCTTTCTGCTACAGTGTGCTTTTTTTGCTAACTCTTCTTTTTATTACCTGGCATCATCTCTTTGCTTAGAAGTCCTTCAGCAGGCTGCCAACTCCTGATTAAATATAAAAAAAAATGTATTACTTGTTTTTATATTTTAAAAATTATTTCTCAAGACTTTTTCTTGGCTTGCATTATTGAGTCTTTATATTAATCCTGCTAAATTTCATGATCCTCTTTATTAACCTCTGGTTGTGTTTTGTTTCCTTTTGAAGTAATTTTTGGGAATTGATTTGTTTTTGGCTGTGTGTCTTGAGTTTTGTAGTGTCTTGAGGCCACCCACAAAGATTTTAATTTGTTAAGATTCTAGCTCCCCCTTTCACAGATCATACATAATCTCAGAATGTCAAGGATTGGAAAGGACCTCAAAAGATCATCTAGTCCAACTCTCCTGCCAGAGCACCTATAGCAGGTCACACAAGAATGCATCCCAGTGGATTTTGAAAGTCTCCAGTGAAGGAGACTCCACAACCTCTCTGGGCAGCGTCTTCCAGTGTTCCATCATCCGTACAATAGAAGAGTTTTTCCTTATGTTGAGGTGGAATACCCTATGCTCCAGCTTACACCAAGTCCTATCATTGGACATTTGTGTTTTGTTTTCCATTTGTATGCTGAACAATCCTTGTCCTCATTATAAAGCAGCTTCTCAATAGTAATGTTTTATGAACTAGGTTCTTTCTTCTTAAGTTTGAATGTTTCTCTTTTCTTTGTGAGTGGTTTTTTTTTTTTGTCTGTTGTCTGTTTTGTTTCAGCTCTGCAAGAGACACGGAAGTTTCAGCTTCCATCTGCTGTTGTGATTCTTAGTGAGTCTAGCTGTGAGAAATAGTCTTTGACCTGTTGTGTTTTCTTCTTTGACAGCCTTTCTTATCTCAGAGTTTCATAACGTCTCAAGTAATTTCCATCCTTGTTGGATGACCAGTCCTCTAGGTCACTTATTTTGGTAAGCCTTTACTGTTCAGTCTAGTTTTTTGGTTCTTAGGGACTTTATACTGTTTGTTGATATTCTTAAACTGCTAATGGAAGCCATTCCTCAATCTCTGCTTGTGTGTGAAGTTTTCAGTCTTTTCTGCCTTTTCAGTCTTTTCTGCCTTTTCAGTGTTCTGCTGCTGCTTTTTTCTTCCCACCAAGTTTTCAGTAGGACTATTGTGTAATATGATTTTTAACAACAGGCATTATAGTCTTTTCTATATAAAGTGCATACTTTGACACGAGTGTTTTATGTCTCTGGATTTCTTTTTAAAAGGAAAGCCTCTCTGTTCTGACTTTGCCTTGCCATTTACATCTTGCTTGGGTTTAATCAACTTATGTCCTTTCTTTTAGTTGAGAATTACAGGTCTTCATGACATTATGCTTCTCTTAAACCATGTACTGTGTTTCTGTAACCTCTTCAGTTTGGATATTTTCTTATGGCCTTTGAAGTGTCTGCAAACTTACTATTTCTGGTTTAAATTAAGCTCATCTACTTTCTAGAGGTATCCTTCCAATTTCCAACATTTTCCTATTTCTTTGAATTCCCTTTTAAATACATTTTCTTAGCTGCTCATTGAAAATTGTTTGTCAGTCTGTGTTGTTTTGGGAGCACTTCTGGAAATGCTGCCATAGTTTTCTGCTTCTTCTCTAGCAACCAATATTTGGCCTCTGGAATATTTCTTTTAACCTTCTTCTTAATGTCACATGCACAGCAGCCACAGCCTTTGTTCAACACCTCCAAGTAGCCTTTCCAAACCCTCTGTGAGGTCCCATGTTCTTGTGTTTAAGCAGAGAAGTCTGTGACCTCTGGTTGTCAGACTTTGTGTTCCCGATAATCATTGGTAGAACATGGAGGCTGGCAAGGTTCATTCAGCTATCAGGCAAACTTGGAAAAATCTGGATGCAATTGTTTTCTACTGAGTAAGTGAGAAGATGAACATCATCTATATGTAGCTGGACTCACTAAAGAGATTCTATTGGCAAAATGTGCTTGGCTCTGTAGCCAAGCACATAGGTGGTCAGAGGAGCGTTCACAATACCTACAACGTTGATCAACTGTTTTATCACTGTTTACTCCTGTGTTCTAACTACAACAGAGCCTGTGAAGTCAAAGAAAAGCTCCTCTTGATTTCTGCAGAATTATTGTACTGTTGCAAAATGCTGTGCCTTTCACCTGGGGGGGGGATTTTATAGTGCACAGTGTGCACATGCAGCTCAGACAGCAACCACGTCCTGGCCTGCATCAAGAGTAGTGTGGCCAGCAAGGCAAGGGAGGGGATTCTGCCCCTTTGCTCTGCTCTCCTCAGACCCCACCTGGAGTACTGTGTGCAGTTGTGGAGCCCCTAGCACAGGAAGGACATGGAACTGTTGGAGCAGGTCCAGAGGAGGCCACGAAGATGATCAGAGGGCTGCAGCAGCTCTGCTGTGAGGACAGGCTGAGAGAGTTGGGGCTCTGCAGCCTGGAGAAGAGAAGGCTTCCAGGAGACCTTAGAGTAGCCTTCCAGGATCTGAAGGGGGCTACAGGAAGGCTGGGGAGGGACTATTGACAAGGTCTTGCAATGACAGGATGAGGGGTAATGGGTTTGAAGTGGCAGAGGGGAGATTGAAAGTGGATGTTAGGAGGAAGTTGTTTGCAGTGAGGGTGGTGAGACACTGGCACAGGTTGCCCAGGGAGGTTGTGGCTGCTCCCTGCCTGGAGATGTTGAAGGCCAGGTTGGAGGAGGCCTTGAGTGCCCTGTGCTAGTGGGAGGTGTCCCTGCCTACGGCAGGGGTTTGGAACTAGATGATGTTTGAGGTCCATTCCAACCTTACCATTCTGTGTTACTATGATTCTATGTCCAGGTTGCTGGACTGATTATGGACTAATGAGGAGTCAGATACCACCATGTGTTAAGAGCGAGTGTAGGCTGCACATCAGACTATTAAAAGAGAGAACTGAATTTCTCAAGACAGTGGACATCATGAAAGAACTGGATTTGAGCCTGATGCTGTTACCATTGATCTACCAGGCTAAACAAGGAAGACTGAATCAGAGGGAAAAAATTTCAGGCATGGAATTATATAGGGCCTTAGTGAAAATCAAGAGCTTTGTTGATAAAAACTTCAGGACAGTTTGATTAAAAGGTTCAGTTCAATCAATGTTGTGCTAGTGTCCTTGAACATGTTGCACAAAGCTCAATAAAAGTGTTAAAAAAAAAAAAAAAAAGGCATGTGAGAAGGCTTCTAACCAGGCAGCTAAGCAAGAAAAACAAGCCAAGCATTGTATTAGGAAAGATAAATGATGGGCATAAAAGGCAGAGAATTTTTTCTGAGTTATGGGTCCAGAAAATACCCTGTGGGCTTGGAAACAGCATCTGGCCTTAAAGACACTGCACCATTTCTGAAGTGAGGATGGGCAAATTGTGATGGAATTAATGGAAAAGGAATCTTAGATGACGAGCCAAATCCTTCTCAGTTCTTGTCCTAAATGATGAAGCCCTAGATGAAGCTGTACAGCTACTTGGCCAGGAGCAGGGTGCGGCACCTCCTAATAAATTGGATATTTTTCCAGCTGTCTAGCAGATGGCAAACAGTGCAGTCAGCTGTAGGCAGATTCACCAAAATATAAAACCATGGGATATGAAACACAAGCAGCCAGGGAAGTTTTGAAGCTTTTTGGCTTTGTAGAGAACTATTTATTGAGGTGTTAGAGAACTGAAATGCTCTGCACTTTTATGAAGGCAAAGGTGGTGACATATCTTCGGAAAATCATTCTTACTCTCTCAGACCCTGGAAGAGTCTTTACAGGAAAAATGGGTATTTTTTTTTCTTCTTTTTTTTTTCT
>VWYK01018188.1:0-13590 GCA_013399775.1 Semnornis frantzii | reverse complement strand
TGATTCCTAAAGCCACTTTTCTACATCATTTTCAGACAGGGGGAGAAGAACTGCACATTACAGTAGCCAGGAGAAAGAAGTAGTAATGGACTGAGCACAACACTATTATTTATGATATTGCTTTGTACTCTGTTCTTTTTGTGGTTAAGTCCCAACAGTTAATTTGCTTTTTGACTACTTGTTGATCACAAATATACAGAAGGTATTTCCATGAAAAAAACTCATACCTGGTGCAATTAAGAGTGCTTATAGTAAATAAAAGGAGAAACATAACAAACAGGAGCAGTTTAATGTGCATATTGGAAGTTAGCTATGCATTTCATTCATCCATCAACACATATAAGACATTGTACACCTGTGAGCTTTATCCAGTGGGAAGCAGTCTTAATCCATCATAAACCTGAAAGCTACTCATTTCCGTAAGTAGTTTTAGTTTTCTTCTCTACCCTTTCTGAATTTCCTTCCAAATTTTCTTTCAGACTCATCAGCAGCACTTCAAAGAAACAACTGAGCTGGTGGCATTAAAATGACCACAGAAACACACAAAGCTTGAACAGGGTATAACCAGTGAGCAAGTGAAATGTGCCTTTTGCAAATGATGACGACTGCAGGCTCACTCTTGGGGGGGAAAAAAAAAAATCACAATTCACGAGAAGAAAAAATAAAAATAAAAAACAGTATTCCCCTACAGGCCTGGAATGATTTGCACTTTAGGAATATTAACAGTCCATCATATGTTAGTATGAGAATGAAAACCTGAAGGGCTCTTGGTCTCTATTGTGAGAAATATCTTTATACAATTTAAATGGAACAGACGTACTGGTGGCAGAGTTTGGAATCTGAGATGCTGAAATAGTAAAAGATTTTATATTGGAAGTGAGTGTGTAATTTTGAAATCATTTCAAGAGTAATATCAACTAATACTAGTAGAAGAAACATTTCATGTCAGGTGTTGAGGAGACACTCCAAAAGCCAATTAAGCATAGATGCACACACACAAACTCATTCATATATGTCAGTAAAGAAGCAGGTTTTGTATATCTCAAAAATACTGAACATATTCTGATTCTGTCCTCTGCTGTTCTTATCTCCACTGTGGTTTCTATTCGTGTAATTATAATGTCATTTGGCCAGATCAACACTAACCCTAGATTAACATTAACCCTGCAGGTGGTACTTGCTTGTAAACAACTTACATGGGAGACAAAGTGGAAAGGAGAAGGTAAGGAGATTGTTTAGCTCTCCTCTGTAGCTTAGGCTTCAACTTCCAGGTAATGGATTAGATTGAAAACACTTCAAGAGACAGCTATACCATTTCCTTAGATTTAGCTATTAGCTTGAAGTCACTTTTTTACAAGTATAAGGCATACTTTAAAGACTGAAATTACCTAGGAACAGTTTCCAACAACTGCATCTTGTGATGCGGCTTCACCTGGCTAAAGAAGCGTCTTTAAAATAGAAGTCCTCTTATGTGGCTAAAGAAGCCTCTCTAAAACAGAAGTCCTCTTATGTGAGGACTTAATGCAAGTCACTGTTCCTTTGATCCAACTTGGTTTAACCAAAGTTTCTGAATTTTTAATTCAATTTCATAGAATCATAGAATGGTAAGGCTAGAAGGGACCTCAAGGATCATCCATTTCCAACTCCCTGCCATAGGCAGGGAAAAGGCTTTTCAGACTCTGCAGGCATCACGACTCTTCAGAAACACATTTGGCTTTGTTAGCAACTCCTCTGATGTTACAGATTTCCTAGCAGCACCAGAGTCTCGACTGTATTTGTAATTCAAGTACTACAATTATCATAGGTAGAGTCTCACTCCAAAAGCCATCTTCAGGTTGCAGCTCATCACAATTCAATCAATTTTTAGAGGCCCTGTGTTTCAGAATGCAGACTCTTCTTCCAGGGTGGAGTCTACATGTGTTTTTTAAAGCTAGATGTTTAGCAGACATATAGGTGGCTATGAGAAAACACACATTTGTCTGCCATCCCCTCCCCCCCAAGGAATGAACCTTAGATCCCTGTGTAACAACTGATAGTTGCAATTCCACCAATCTGTGTATACTTGGAAAAATTTACCAAGGAAGATTCCATAAATCTGTCTGGTCACTGGCAGACACAGAAGAGTACTTGCTGAAAAGAACACACAGCCAGTAGATTTTGACTTTTCATTAACAACTATATAGAGATTTTTCAGTTAGCCTGCCCTTAATCCTTTTAGTACATGTTATTATTGATTTTGTATCACTTTAATTTGGTAATCAATGAAGTGAGCCATTCTAAATCAGATAGATTATAAAAGAGTGTGTTTTATCAATACAATTACAAAACCAGGCTTTAATCTTAACAAGAACTGAAAAAGCTTACAGCAAATTCATCTGAAAATGCTTTCTCTCCTACTCCAACAAACTGTATAAACTGACATTATTTTTATTGACCAAAAACTATCAGCAAATAAAATTATTTAATCACTAACAGAAGTGCAATTGGCCTCTCACCTCTGAAATAACCATGACCTGTTTTCATTCCCCCCACAGAGATTCATTCATTTTTCCATCCCCTCTCTGCAGCTACCTTGGACACTTAAGATTTACTGGTATCAACTAAAGTAGCAACAAATTAGAAAGATTCTTCTCCATTTTTTTTTTTTAATTGCTAAATGCAAGCTGTCTTATCCTGCAGACTGGAGAAATCTCAATCATTCCTCTCCTTCCCCCATTCCCATTTACTTTGAGAATAGAAACACTTAAGGTCGCTCAAAAGCAAGTCAGTCTCCAAGTTCAAAGACAGCATTCTCACTTGTGACCCTGACACTACAGAGCTAAGAACTGATGAGACCTTTTCCTGATGAGTAAACAAAGTAGTTTTCAGTCATGCCATCTTAACTCATTAAGCCTGGGGGCAAAGGGGAGCAGGATCTGGAGTACTACCTTAAAATAGGTTAAGAAGCATGCAGACATGTTAGTGATCCATGTCAGAATGTAAGCACTCATCCTCACGAGCTTCAGAAAGTGTCTCTGGAATACAGCTCCATAGGCTGCTCAAATCTCTGGCAGTGAGGGGGCAAAATCTCACTGTTTCTTCTTTTTTCCTTGGTTGGTGTGTGTTTTTTGGCAGTGCTTTATCAGGCTACAGAGGTGTTTCACTTGCACAAGAAGTTCTCAGAGAGAAGCAAGGGGAGAGGTAAAGCAAGCTGCTATGGTGTTTCACTTGGCCTCGTGAAACCCTAGCTGCAGAAATATTAATCCAGCAGGGCAAGGGAGGGGATTCTGCCTCCTTACTCTGCTCTTGTCAGACCCCAGCTGCAGTCCTGGGTGCAGTTCTGGAGTCCCCAGCACAGGAAGGACATGGAAGTNAGGAAGTTGTTTGCAGTGAGGGTGGTGAGACACTGGCACAGGTTGCCCAGGGAGGTTGTGGCTGCTCCCTCCCTGGAGGTGTTCAAGGCCAGGTTGGACGAGGCCTTGAGTGACCTGTGCTAGTGGGAGGTGTCCCTGCCTATGGCAGGGGTTTGGAACTGGATGATCCTTGAGGTCCCTTCCAACCTTACTATTCTATGATTCTATGAAATCATAATCATGTAACAAGTGTTACATGTAAATTTTGCAATGGAAGCAGTTAATGGCACTGCTCACACGTTCTCAGCTTGCTAAATACCATCTGGAAAATAGATTGCAGTTTTGTTTCAAGCAATTCCTTGTGTACTTGCATTACAAGGTAGAATACTGTCATTCTACACAACTACCTCACACAATGTTTCCCAAATCATGCTGTTGCCTGTTCTCCTTATTTGCTAGCTGAGACATAACCATCTTGGAGAGGAAACCCCAATTAGTATTTCAGAAGGAGAGTATGGTGAACAAACTGATGGCTGGGACTCCTCCCAAGCCAGTAGAAACATATTGAAGACCATATCTTCTTTGGGCACCTCTTTGTCTCACTGGGAGAGAGGAAGCCATATAAAGTATTTTCTATGTTTATTTCTCATTTTTTTTTTAAAACCACATTCTGAATCTGTTTTATCCTTTCAAACAGTACAGCAGGGGTAGTTACTTGTCTGACAAACAGCTTTTGTTCATTTTAAGTAGATACCTGTTAGCAGAAATACAATTTAGATGAGCCATCATCCCTGAGTTTACTCACTGATTTTCCTCTTTATATTCTTTTTAAAATATTGGCCATCCACATTTATGCATTTCACTGAGATCTGTTCTCTCAGATTACTTTGGTGCAACAGTCAACAGACAGACTCTGAGGCCCCTTCAGTGTTCTTCATAATTCCTCTTTCCAATTTTATTCCACTGTTTAATTTGGAATCTAATAGCATCACTTCAGATTACAGCTCATCTATTTTATCTGCCCAATGAATGATCATTTTGACTATTAAATTTGCAGTCAAGTCAGTAATTAATTTATTGCTGATGGGCCTACCTTATTATTTGTTTTTAGTACCAGTTTTTACTAACGTTTACCAGATTATGATGCTTGAAATCAGAGTCCTAAATCATGCACTCTCCCTTTTAGCTGTTCTGTAATTGGCAATGTTAACACCACTGACTTGCCCAGCACAGATCTGACATCCCAAATGCTCCTCCTTACAATTTTCACCATACATCCCCTACTGCAAATAATTGTCCTTTGCCAGGTTCCTGGTTATGCTTTGATTATGGTAGGCTCTATCCTTTCTCCAGACGGCTCTCTTGTCTGGAAAGAGACCTCATTCATAACTAAATTTAAAACTTTGCTTCCCCAGGCAGTCCTTCTAGTTACACATTTCTATTCACATCAACAGCTAGCATCTGTCAAGTGGTCAAAAGAATTGTTGTGAGGACATGAATCACCTAACCTAAAACTTGCCTGGCTATAATTAACACCAGATACAAGAAACCTCACAGTAGACATCCACGGAATAGCCTACTTGCCAAAGAAGTTTCCTCCTAATCCTCTTTGCTAGCACTTTATTTGTTCCCTGTTGTACAATGGTTTTTCAATTCCTTACAAAGGCTTTACAAAGCTTTCATTTAACCTAACAATGTACTGTAAATGAATAATCCCTTTTCTTTCCCCATCTTGTTAATCTTTTGGCCTCAGTTACATCTCACAGCACTGAGATGCAAGTGTTAATTATACAAGAAGTATAAGATCTGTATTTTGATTTCCATCTGTCTAACACAAGTCCAGCACAAAAGACAGAAAACTGAGTGATCTCCTCCTGGTAATATTATTACCAAGAATACACCAAGAACAGTATCTCATACCAGCTCCCAGAAGCCCCAGGCAAGTATGCCAGCAGAGCAAGAGAGATGATTCTGCCCCTTTACTCTGCTCTCCTCAGACCCCAGCTGCAGTCCTGGGGGCAGTTCTGGAGCCCCCAGCACAGGAAGGACATGGAAGTGTTGGAGNTGGGAATGGCAGGACAAGGGGCAATGGGTTTGAAGTGGCAGAGGGGAGACTGAAAGTGGATGTTAGGAGGAAGCTGTTTGCAGTGAGGTTGGTGAGGCACTGGAATAGGTTGCCCAGGGAGGTCCCTTCCAACCTAACTATTCTATGATTCTATGTTCTACCCATTAAAGTTGTTTTTAACTCTTTTGTTGATTAATATTTTTCACAGACCCATGACTAATCTCACTGTAACTCTATCTTCCTCAGAAGTGAAGAAATACTGTCTAACTCATTGTAACATAGAATGGTAAGGTTGGAAGGGACCTCCCTGGGCAACCTGTGCCAGTGTCTCACCACCCTCACTGCAAACAACTTCCTCCTAACATTCACTTTCAATCTCCCCTCTGACACTTCAAACCCCTTGCCCCTTGTCCTGCCATTCCCAGCCCTTGTCAATAGTCCCTCCCCAGCCTTCCTGGAGCCCCCTTCAGATCCTGCAAGGCTACTCCAAGCTCTCCTGGAAGCCTTCTCTCTTCCTCTTGTTAGCATTATGTTACCTCTATACGGATGCAGTAGTTGAAACATTTGATTGATGTGACAGTGACAACAACACAAGCCAACTAAGTTTTAGGTTGACACCCTTTTTTCCTGCTCACATCTTTCATGGGGTCTTAACAGCATTCAACTAACCCCACAGCTGGCAAGATCAGCAAACTCAGAGTTAGGCAGCAGAAAATTAACCCTTCTGAAAAACAATTTCAGCACCTCAGCTCCCCAACCTGGATGACTAGGGAGCCAGACATGCACAATGGAGCAAACACCACAAAGGGTGAAACTGTTTAAAACGCAGCCCCACAATACATTTAGATTTTATAACCAATTCCAGCTAATGACTGTCTACCACTGAAGCAGAAAGGCCTCATTTACTTTTCTTCCCAGTCTTCCTCTTCCCTTGTACTGGCCCTGGCACTCGCCTAACTAGATGAGAGACAACTTGATTTGACAATCAAAATTAACTCAATAAAAAGCTAATGGATTTTTAAGTTAAATCAGCTATATGTGGAAATCAAAAACTGAAAACAGGCACAAGGACAGAGGCTGAATCATGAAGAACTGAGAGAGACAGGGGAAACTGTCTGTTCTTCCAGTGCCATGAAGCATAAAAAGACTTAGTTACAATTTCAACATAAAGGTGAAGAAACACTGTACAGCAATGTGATGACTTCACACTATGAAAAGGAGGCCACACTCCCTATTTGCATTTCCCACAGTTACTGGTTACGTTGTGCTGGCTTTGTCACTAGTGAGTCTCCTCCAAAAGGATACAGAACTTGTCAGGATGGTAGAAGACTTTCCAAGGGAAGAAGACTAAAGGCAAAATGTTAAGGCTAAAGAAATAAGAATAGTCCTATTTCAGCTTCATAGAACTGTTATGTTGGCTTAGATATACTGGGAATAATAGTACATACACTTGTCTTTCAGACACAGCAGTGCTTGGTTATACTGTTAAGGTGCCTTAATAACACTGTAATCCACATACACATAAGATTAACTGGAGTCACCATCTCTGATACTAGTAGCAAACTGCTCCTTTCTCCACCACGTTAGTGACTGCACACTTATCATTAGCTTTCCTCTTAAACAAAGCATTGGACTGTGACCTGATAATGCCTTGCATTGCAAAATGCACTTACTTGTCTATGTCTTCTGAGGGAAGCTGAGGGCAATGCACAAAATCCAGTGCATCAAGCAACATAGAGGAAGCAACCCAAGACCACAAGGCCACAGTATCAAGACATATTTTGTTGATACTGACTCCAGACAGCAGATGGTCAACTCAGTACCAGTTAGGTTTTATTGATCAACAGCTAATAGATAAGAATGTTAAAAATTAGTTGATATACTGCTCTGATTGCAAAATAACACAAGGTGAAGTTCTGTCAACTCTCTTAGCAGAAAACACATCCATAAACTTCCATTTTTTTTTCCTAGGATGGTTACAATTATCTGCAACAACAGCAAAGATGACAGAGCTCACCATACTATAAACTCATTTCTTCCAGGTTGAACTAGAATCTGGTGTGTAATATCCTAATAGAGAAAATTAATGGGGAAAAAAGACAGCACAGCACTGCTCAGAGTTCTCCTTAAGCTTTCTATCTATTTACACATTCTCTTCTTTCTCAGAACAAAAGCTTCCAAGAAAATATGTAGGAAAAACACATGGCAGAGAAATCTGGCAAGCATTTCTTTTGGTAACCATCTCTTAAGAAAGACTTGTCTACCTTAAGGGCATAATAATATATGCAATAGATTAAGGTTGAGTTTCTCTCCTTTATTGAACTTCTCTATAAGTATGTTTATAAGTGTCTCTTCCCTGCATTAATCTTCCAATAATCAACGAGTCTCACATTCTTATTGAATTATTTCCTTTTATGAAAAGAATTAGCAGAGATTCTTTGACATGACCATCTACTGGGGAACATCTAAAACTAGTCTCCTTGCAGCTTCCATGGCACTGACCAAGTCTGACAAACTGAACAGTGGATGGAAAAAAACAAAGACATAGGATAACATTCAGGATAATCAATCTCGATGTGCTTTGGAAATCAGGCTTACACATGCCCCTGCCCAAAACATATTGTTAATCTACAAGGTTTAGTAATGCTTATAGGCTTTTAGTATAAAATCTAGATTAGAGATTGCAAACAGGCTAACAAACAACAAAAATATATTCCCAAAGAAAGGATGACCTTTTGTCTGTACATCACCTTTATCCCTGCCTCCTAGAAACGCTGTAAAGGCATATTTAGCCTCCTCTTAAATATCTCTTTCTGTTCTCACTCATTCTCATAATCATGCTTGTTTACTTCATAGCCTTAGTATCATGCTTGTTTATTTCATAGCCTCTCACCCTCAACTTGAGGGACAGGCCATTCTCTTAAATCTACTTTATTACCTTCACAAATGCACACTACACCAAGGTCAAGGTATAAGGAAAAGAATTTGTAAGGTTCAAAGGAGGAACAAAGAATGGAAATGCTTAACGTAAAGGCTGAAACAGTACAGGCTCTAGAAGGGCATGCCTCAAAGAGCCAGATTCAAACAAAGGAGAAAAGAAAATGTTGTGCTCCAATTTAATCAAAATCCACTGGACACAACTGCTGACTCGGCAGCCCGGGTGACCTGAAGAGTGATTTTATTAGTTAAATATGGGAATATCCACTTTCAAGTCCCAAATTCTAGTCCTCCCTACTTCCCCACCTTGCCCATGAAAACAATCAGACTTAAACAAGCAGCAAAAAAAAAACAAACTCAAACAGAGTACGAGAGTTATTATCTCACCTATCTCAAATTATCTTAAATAGAGTAAGAAAAACACATCTGAAGAAACAACATTGGAAACTCCAGCACACATTTCCACAAAACATAGATTTTGGTACAATCTGCACAAATTTAAGTACAGGAAAGCTGTTTCAGGTGCGTTTTAAATATCTGCTGGGCAACAGTTGCGTTCAATTTTCAGCTGAACACACGCAACTGTCACCTCTGAAGGCAGACTACAATATGTTACAGTGCATATGTTACACACTGGTAAACCCTAAGAAGTGTTCCTGCCATTTTAGTAGCATTTTGCCAATTTGTATACAGCACCTTTATTTAACTTGCCTTCAGTGATGGTTTCCAAATGAACAAAAAGAGTGGAAGTGATGCTGCTTTTATAATACCTAAATAGGTTCTGAATACTTGTGAGATCTATATTCTGGCACTAGCTAGTAGAATTGTTGAGTAGCAGAGGCATCTCACTAGCTTACTGCAAGCAAAACAGTACAAACATGATAATATACCTCTATCTTTTATTTGGAAAAGTGTTTGCCATTACATGACCTGATTTTTATACTGCAAAGAACTTCAGTTTTACAGTTATGAATGGCATAAATCACTATCCTAGGCCAGAAAAACTGTAATTTCTTTAAAAATCAACCAAACAAAAGTACATTTAAAGCTTTCTCCTTACGAACACCAAAATGAAATTTCAACATAAAACAGTAGCTAGCACAGGACACAACCACATATGCACATTTACTCCATGAAAGACAGGATAACTGAGCTCTGCAGTATTCACTCGATTATTCCTCTACCCATGCCCTGTGCAAACTCCAGCTTGCTTTGAACCAAAGACCTTTATGGTTCAAGTCCCAGGAGATGCTGAAAAGATGTTCTCAGTGGAGCAAACTTTTCCAGAGAAATCACATTCTGATTTGAGAGAATTCATTTCTTTTGGCCTTTGGGGGAACACTGTAAGTCCCATGTATTTGTTCAAGTCTTTACCTAGCAAGAGCAAAATCCCTTCCAGGCTGTCAGGTTCATGCCAATCTTGCAAAACTCAGCTGGTACAGCCACATTGTTCACATTTTTAATTTTGCAGAGCAAGTAATTTTAACCCAGTCTTTTAAAACAGGAATTTAAGAGAAACTTCCAAATAATAACTGTGCCAATGATACAGAGTTAAAATACAACAGGCTGAACAAAGAAACAGTTGGTTAGTATTAAACATGCACATACAACCACAAAATCAGCGTGAGGTAAAGCTCAAAAGATGGGAGTAAAATGCTGTGTAAGCATGTGAACCACTTCTAATATTGGTAAGATCACAGAAGACATTAACAAATGGGAAAGGCATCCCGAGCAACACAAATATAACTTTTATACATTTGAAGCATTAAAACACAGTATTCAGCAGAAAGTAAACAGAGAGTGAAGCAGAAACGAGCAAGCAAAAAAAAAAAAAAAAGGCTGCAGAGGGAAAAAGAAAAAAAATTAAAAGCAATCCTTCCATTCTGAATGGCCACAAACATTTCAAGCACCTACATCGTAACTGCTCACATAATTAATTCAGTATAGCAGTCAGAAACGGCAATACTGAGACAGCCACAGTTCAGCAGGCTGCTCTCTGCTGTAAGGAATTTTTTCCTGAAGACAGATGCCACCCGGAGGAACAAAACCAGAAAAACAATTGGCTGCCTGACCAGAGGCAAGGCAAGGAGAGATTAGAACGGCAAGCCTGCCTCCCCTCCCGAGACTCGCAGCCTGCATTCGCAGAACAAACCCGCAGAGCCAACAGCGGCAGCAATTTTCCAAAGGAAGACAAAGCAAACCACACTCTGGCTACAAGACAAGTGAAAGAAAAAGCAGACTGGCCTCTCAGAAAGGGCTGCATGAAGAAAGCATACGTGTTCCTACTCCTAACGGCAAGCGCAACAGTGAATGCTACTTTGCAGTTGTTAGGCTCGCTTCAGTGTACGCTGGTAAGCCAGGACACAGGGGGGGTTGGTTTGCTTACTAACTGTAAATTTTCAAGTGAATTGTCGGCAGTGATTCTCTGTTTAAGAAACCTGTGTTCTCTCAGCTGAGAAAATTATGCCTTCTGGGAAAAAGAACTGTTTGGGTCATGCCCATAACTCTCGTGGAGAGCTGAGCATTCAGACTTAACAGCTGATAAGCAGACACAAACATGACAGCTTCATTTCCTTTCTGCTTTCTTAAACCATATGTTAATGCAAATCAGGAAATGTGATGTAGATCTACATGAAAACATAATTAGTTCTGATAATTAAACTCTAAGTATGGAGATGGTAGATATCCACGGACTAATGTAAATATTCCATACTACTCTTCTAATGTGGATGCTAAGACCACAACCAGAAACCAGAATTCAAATGAGTAATCTTACACAGTGAATTCTGCACAGCAGCTCCAAAGTGCAAAAGTCACCTACACAACTTACTAGACCTCAAGTATCAGTAGCTGCTTCAACACAAAATTACAACATATGCTCATATAAATATATATACAATTTGGAAAAAGTGAGGGAGATGTTCCTTAAATGTAAATCATGAAGAGGTAAGTGTAAACAACTCCATCTAACAGCCTAAGGCTACATTTAAAGAACTGTGCCACAACTAAAACCTCCTTCTGGACCAGATATTCCTGAATGCTAACATGGACCTGATATTCCTGAATGCTAACACGGACCTGATATTCCTGAATGCTAACATGGACCTGATATTCCTGAATGCTAACATGGACCTGGTATTCCTGAATGCTAACATGGACCTGGTATTCCTGAATTCTAACACTGCATACACATCCAAAAATCAACACAATAGACTCCTAGCTGGAAAATTAAGTATAGGCAGGAAGATACACACAGCAGGAATGATCCAGCTTAGACAAGTTCAGAAGATGGCATTAGTCCCATTGGATCTGAAAAGACTGTCACAATAAACAGCAAAAGGAAGACATATAACCCAAGTATAGGTTTCTGGGGGGTTTGTTGTTAAAATTGTTAATTTTAGCAAGAAGTTCTAGTGGAAGAGTTATTATTTCTAAATCATTAAAATACTGATCTACCAAAAAGCTTTTTTAAAAGCTATCATGGTCACTGTCTTAAATTTGGACATAGGAGACCTGGTTTCAGACTTCCCCATTTCTAACATGTGCCCAAGTCATGAGAAAACCCATGAGAGATAATTAGGCACCAATTTGACCCTGATGATAAATGTAATAAGGTAATTCCACAACAGGAGAGAAATACCATATTGAAGTATCTTGCTAGACTTACCCTTAGTACCTCAGTTTATTATCTGTAAAAATCCTTCCTGCCTCACAAGATACTGTGAGGAAAAGACCACAAGGCTCTCAGATACTGCAGTTGCAGGACAATGCTCTAAAACAGAGACACATGGCTTGATTCCAGTCCTAGAACAGAGAAGATCAGCTAGAAATATTTCTGAATGTAAGACAAATCTTTGATCACCTACATTCAGATGCGAAGCATGAAAAAAAGGGAAGTGTGTCAAAATCAAAAGGTTGTAAACCAAGCAAGAATAACCCTGGACTGTGTCAGTGAGAATTGATGTTGGGGGGGGAAGAAGAGAAAAATAGTAGTAGTGGATATTTCTGGTGTAGAAGCAGGGGGTGTCTGTCTTGTTCTTTGAGGGTTTGGGGGTTTTATTAGGTTTAGGTAGGGTTTTGTTTGGGGTTTTCATTTGGTTTTTTTTTTTGGTTTGGTTTGGTTTTTGTTGGGTTTGGGTTGGTTGTTTTTTTTTTGTTTGTTTGTTGCTTTTTTTTAAGAAACAACTACAAATTCCACTTTAAAACAGAGTAATCAATCTTCAGAATAGCCCTGGATTTCTTTTGATGCCCATAATCTGAACTGGGACAGCTGGCTGTCCATTGCTCCAATTTTTAGAGACCACTCAGACCTGGAAACCACAGCCAAGTACTGTTCACATCATATAGTCAAGTGACTAGAGTCAAAAGAACCCAAACTGACCAGAAGATTAGTTTTATCAGTTATGTCCAGAACTGCTTGCCAATGTCACTACCTCAAACAATAAACATGTGTGGGATGAAAAGAAAGGTCACTATAATGAAACAGTTTGACAAAGGGGGAGAGGGGAAAGAGGACAAAACCACACAACCAAACACAACAGAGCTGGGGGAAGAAGCCAGCACTCCCATGGCCAGCCAAGGAGATAAAGCTGTCTTCACATTCCTGATGACTCTAAAAACAGACACATGGAAAACATAATGATTCTTTTGTTCTAGTTGAGGGGATGGTACACAAAAAATGGCCAGGTCTCCCAGCACCTCAAGTTATAGCCTGTCAGTAGCCTCCATTAAATAGCTGAGTGCCTGCAGGCGTACAAAGTAATTCAGATTAGCTATATCCTTAATAAAAGCAGTCCAAAGAGTGTTAGCCACTATTATCACATGGACAGTTACAGTATACCCTTCATAGTGGTTAACATAAGGTAATTTGTTTGTATGTGAAGCCCTGTCTTTTCTAATGTCCAGCTAAGAGAGGTAGTTTCTTTCCTACATCGCCATAGCCTGAAAAACTCACCCACCAAAGGAGACTCTTTCCTGGATGTGGTTGAATGAATTTTGAGACACCAACTTCTACTTAATTTAACATTTTGTTTTGCCCTAAAAAAAACCAAACCAAAACAAAACACACAACCCCAAAAGTGTCAATACACAAAACCTTCTCTTCTCAAGACTGGTAAGATCACTGAATCACAGAATGTTAGGGGCCTTGAAAGGTTATCTAGCCCAACCTCCCTGCCAGAGCAGGGTCACCTATGCCACATCACACAGGAACACATCCAGGTGGGGTCTTAAATATCTTTTGAGAAAGAGACTCCA
>VWYK01018183.1:5192-17353 GCA_013399775.1 Semnornis frantzii | reverse complement strand
TAGGCAGGGACACCTGCCACTAAAATAGGGCACTGAAGGCCTCATGTAACCTAGCCATGAACACCTCGAGAGAGGGAGCAATGCAAAAAAACCTTCCAGTTGGTTGTTCCCAATGACTTGAAAATGTTTCAGTTGTTCATGTTGTTACAGTTAGTAAAACTTTAACAAGGATTCACACAATGGCTGTGAAATTTCCAGCAATCATCTTGGTATTTCTGAGTTACTCAGTTTGATATTTTTCCATGGGGATGGTAGATCAAGACATATGGTCATGGCGAGAAAGGAATTTCATTTTATTTTTTCTGTGAAAGTCTACAAAAAAGTCATTAGAGTGAAGGGATGGAGGAGATTTATCTATGTTTTTATTCTCACAAAATCCAAAGTGATCTTTTAGCGTCAACAATATTTCAGAACCACTTTTGCTAAGCTGCCAACAAGATGATCTGTTAGTGACCTAGTCCCAACAGAGTGCTTGCTGAAGTTGGTAAGGAAAAAATGAGTATCATGGAGACATGAATGTGGAATTCCAAAAAGTGGAAGGATCCCTTTATTTGATTGGCATGGTTGGTTGTAAAACTCTGTATTGTGTGTTTAGGATGAACAAACCTGAAATTTTTCAAGGCAAAAAGTTATGTTTGATATGTATTTTGTTTTGCAGTTAGATGTCTTTGAAAGTTAGGAAATATCAAACGCTCCCTTCCAGCATTTAAACTGTCTCCTATTTTGTCTTTGTGCAATGCAAGTACATGTTTTTGTTTTGTCTGTGCCTCACTGGAATGTATTTACCTTTCTTCCCCTAGGCCTGAATAATAAACTTAACAAGTGAATATCTGACGTGCAACAGTCAGCTTGTGCTGACACAATCAGGACTTTGTGTGAGGTCTATATGTTGATTAGAATGTTTTGGGGTTTGTTTTTTTGGATTATGAAGAGGAGCAAAGAGTAGAAGACATGAATTTAGCAATTAAAACAAAGAAAAGATTGGAAACATACTTTTTACCATACCGAAGCTTAAATCACAGAATCACAGAATTAACCATGTTGGAAATGACCTCTAGGATGGAGTCCAACCTATCACCTAACCCTTCTCATTAACTAAACCATGGCACTTAAGTGCCTCATCCAGCCTGTGATTCCCCATCTGTTCTTGAGCAGCAAATGGCTTTGCTAAAAAAGAAAAGATAGACTTGCTTGTTGTTCTTATCATCAAGCCTTTAAAATCAGAGATGGATAAGTAGGACATTTTATTGTCTACAGTGAACTTTTATTCAAGATGAGGGCTTAAAAGCTACATCACATCTTCCTTAGTATTGAAATGTCTGAATGAATTTTCCAAGTCCTTCTTGGACTTGGTGATCCTGAGGGTCTTTTCCAACCAGAATGACTCTGTGATTATTACAGAATGTTAAGGGTTAGAAGGGACCTTGAAATACCATCTAGTTCTACTCGCTACCAGAGCAGGATCACCTACAGTAGGTCACACAGGAACATGTCCAGACAGGTTTTGAATGTCTCCATCAGAGGAGACTCCACAACCTCTCTGGGCAGCCTGTTGCTATGTCCAGTGTTTTGGTTACATATATATAAATGATAGTAATAAATTGAACAGTAGATGGAATAAGCAACATTTCAACTAAGCTATGAAGTTGCAGTGTCTTAAGTCCCAAATGTAGTTATCTTTATTGAATCAACTGTGGTCTGAACCATTCTTATTGTTTCTCAGACAAGAAACCAGAACCTGCCTGGATTACTCCCATCTGTATTTAGCTACCTGAAAATGAGCTATTTAGTTGAAGGTGGCCACAGAGAGCTCTTGAATTTAATGAAAGAGGGAAATAGCTTCGTTATTTGGGGATTCATCACAGTGAGCATAGTTGGTTTAGGCTTTGAAGACTTTCTCCTTAGGTGTCTACTCTCATGATGAAGAGAAACTTTGTGAATTTATACTGAAATCTTAACTTTCAGATGCCTAAGTGAGGAGACTTCTGCTTTGTATATGCAAGATCAGTTCCCTACTTTCTATGAGGAAAGCGCAGCTTAAAGAAAGATGTTTCCTAGTAAGAATCTGACCTGGTTCCAGGGAAGGTCACGGAGCATATCATCTTGAATGCAATTATGCACCACATATAGGACAAGCGGGCAATTAGGCACAGTCAGCTTGGGTTTATGAAAGGCAGGTCCTGCTTGACGAGTCTGATGAACAACCAAGTGGATGAGGGAAAAGCTGTGGATGTCATGTACCTGGACTCCAGTTAAGCCACCAGCAGTGTTTCTCATAGCATTTTCATGAAAATACATGGCTGGTCATGGCTTGAATGGGCACTAGCAGGACATCCGGGCCAAAAGAGTGGTGGTGAATGGAATTAAATCCATCTGGCAGCCTGTCACAAGTAGTGTTCCTCAGGGCTCACTATTGGGAGCACTTCTGTTGAACATCTTTACATCTTGATGAGGAGATAGGGTGTGCCCTCAGTAAGTTTGTGGATGACACCAAGTTGAGTGGGAGTGCTGACCTGCTTGAGGGTAGGGCGGCTCTACAGAGAGACTTGGATGGACCGGATTGATGAGCTGAGTTCAACTGTATGAGCTTCAACAAGGCCAGGTGCTGGGCCCCGTGCTTGGGACACAACAACGCCATGCAATGCTACAGGCCTGGAAAGAAGTGGTCAGAAAGCTGCCCGGTGCAAAAAGGACCTGGGGCTACTGATTGACAAGTGGCTGGATATGAGCCAGCTGTGTGCCTAGGTGGCCAAGAAGGCGGAGGGCGTCCTGGCTTGTACTAAAAATAGTGTGGCAAGCAGGACCAGGGAGGTAATAGTCCCTCTGTACTCTGTGTTGGTGAGGCCCCACCTTGAGCATTGTATTTAGTTTTGAGCATCTCAATACAAAGAAGACACTGAGGTGATCCGGTGAGTCAAGAAGAGAACAGTTAACCTGATGGGGTGCCTAGGGAGCAAGTCTTAGGAGGAGCAGTTGAGGGAACCAAGGCTGTTTAGTCTGAGGAAAAGGAGGCTGAGGGGAGACCCTATTGATCTCTACAAATTCCTGAAAGGAGGCTGTAGTGGCATGGGTGTTAGTCTTTCCTTCTAATGCACTAGTAAAAGAACAAGAGGGAATGGCCTCAAGCTGCACCTGTGGAGGTTTTGACTGGACATTAGGAAAAGATTTTTCACTGGAAGGGTTTTTATGCATTGAAAAAGGCTGACCAGAAGGTGGTGGGGTCACCATCCCTGGGTGTGTCTAAAAGCTGTGTAGATGTGCTTGGGGATCTTGCTTAGTGGAGGAATTGGCAGAGTAGAGTTAATGGTTGGACTTGATGATCTTGAAGGTCTTTTCCAACATAAATTATTCTAGGATTCTCTGATAATATCTCCTTGCATCCTGTAAGCAAGTCTTTAATATGTTTATGCTGAATCATAATAATCATAGAATGGTTTAGGTTGGAAGGGACTCCCAAAGGTCAACTAGTCTAACTCCCCTGCAGTGAGCAGGGGCATCATTCACTAGATCACTCTGCTCAGAGCCCTGTCCAGCATCACCTTGAATATCTTCAGATATGGGGCCTCAGCTACCTCCTTGGGCAACCTGTTCCAGTGTTCCACCACCCTCATGGTAAAGAATTTCTTCTTAAAATCCAACCTAAATCTACTCTCCTCTGATTTCAAACTATTGCCCCTCATCCCATCATCTCTTCAAGTCTTTGCAAATAGTCCCTCTCCAGCTTTCTTGCAGGGCCCCTTCAGGTACTGCAGGGCCACTATTAAGCATTTCTGGAGCCTCCTCTTCTCCAGGCTGAACAACCCCAGCTCCCTCAGCTTGTCTTCATAGGATAGGTGTTTCAAGCTCCCAATCATCTTTGTGGCCTTTCTCTGGACCTGCTTCATTAGGTCCACGTCTTTCATTTTCATTTGACATTACTTGAATCAATTGTGATTAAAGAATTATGCAATAAATTTTACTTAAGAAGTCCATGGTAGGCCACATCAGTTTACTATTTTTTAGTGGAAAATAATAAAAGAACACTTGAATTTTTAGAATATGTTGAAATTCTGTGGAACTGTAAGATGATAAATGAGTTGCTGACTTTTTTTGATCAAAAAGAAAAAGCCACGGTTTAATGAGGCTACTGAATGAAAATGAGGATAATATATCCTGTGACAAACACATGGAAAAAATGATAGAATTTGCACTTTACAGTTCTGTTTGATCCATTAATTATAATGATGTTCAGAATATATATTCTTTTTCTCTTCTTTCCTGTAAATGTTGGCAGTGTAATTACAAGATGTATGTTACATGTACTACACAGAAGTATATATGTATTTATATATTTTCCTGTATAAGCTACTTCATCTCATTATGTACTTCTACATGCATACAGGATCACAGGGTGTTAGGAGTTGGAAGGGACCTCCAGAGATCATCAAGTCCAACCCCTCTGCCAGAGCAGGGCCATAGAAGCAAGCTCAGGTTGCATAGGAATGCCAGGGCTTGAAAGTCTCCAGAGAAGGAGACTCCACAATCTCTCTGGGAAGCCTGTTTCAGTGCTTTGTTACCCTTACAGTAAAGTTCTTCCTCACATTGAGCTGGAACTTCCTGTGCTGTAGTCTACATCCATTGCCCCTTGTCCTGCCCCAGGGCACAGCTGAGAAGAGTTTGTTCCCTTCCTCTTGACCCCCAGCCCTCAGATAAAACATTTATTGAATCCCTTCTCAGTCTTTTCTTCATCACACCAAACAACCCCAGGTCCCTCAGCCTCTCCTCGTAGGGCAGTGCTCCAGCCCCTTCATCATCTTTGTAGCCCTCCCTTGGACTCTCTCCTGTAGATCCCAGTGCCTCCTGAGCTGGGGGGCCCAAACCTGAATGCAATATTCCAGGTGTGGTCTCGCCAGGGAAGAGTACAGGGCAGGAGAACTTCCCTCAATCTACTGGCCACACGCCCAGGTCCTTCTCCACAGGGCTGCTTTCCAGCAGATCACCTCCCAGCCTGTACTGGTGCAGTTTGTTGTTCCTTGCCAGGTGCAGGACTCTGCACTTACCCTTGTTGAAGCTCATTTGGTTCCTCTCTGCCCAGCTCTCAGTCTGTCCAAGTCTCACTGAATGGCCACGCAGCCTCCAGGTGTGCCAGCCAAACCTCCCAGTTTGGTATCATCAGCAAACCTGCTGAGCAGACTCTGTCTGTCTGTCCATCTGTTTACTTCATCAATGCCATTGATGAAGATGTTGAACAGGACTGGACCCAGCACTGATCCACAATGGTGCTAAGCTAGACTTGGCACCATTGATCACCACTTTTTGCACTCCATTGTTTAACCAACATTATCAAGTCTTGCAATGCTTCTACTAATAATGGGCTTTAATATGTTAAATGTGCTAGAGTAAAAGCAAAGAATAAATCTTCCATCAGAAAAAAACTAGAGATAAAGTCTGGGTAGACAGGTGCATCATAACTGAAAAAACAACAAGGAGTGAGAACCAGCTAAAAATGATTGAAATAAATAATTTAAAATTATTGTTCTGTATCCATATTGTTTGCAGTGATCCTGTAGAGATTGCTTTACAATAAACAATGAATTTCCATCAGAATCTTGCTTAACTCCTGCTGAAATCTGCAGGAAGCCTGTGTGAAGAACGGGTGTAGCAAAAGTATCAGTGCACTAATATTAGATGATATCTTGGAGTTTTCCAATTTGTTTGAAGATTTACTAGTATCACAGCAAAGAAGCTGTCTTGATAGCAAAGTTTAAAGGAATTAGGAACAAAAGAGAGTAAGCTTCTTCTGAACTCACATAATCTGTTATGCACTGGAAGTTCAGGCTAGGAGAAAACATGGCAATCAAACAAAACCAAGAGTCAGAAAACACCAGGAGGGTTTGGGCAAACAAGACTCTCAGGAGAATGCTGTAAGAGTGAGATAATACTTGTTCCCTGAAATGTATTTATTGATCATAAAAAAACAGGGGAGGCACACTGGGAATTTACTGTATCAAAATTCCAGAGTAGTATTGGTTATATTTTTTTGCCTTTTCTGTGTTCCTGTCCAATTCAACCAGAGCTTTATTTTGCTTCCTTCTTCCAGTCTTTATTTTACTTCCTTCAGGTGTAAAATAATTTATTTCTGGCCATTCTTAAAACTAAGACTGAGACATTTTATTTTTGATAATTCATTCTGTGTTGAACAGCTCTGTAGCTTGTTCTTTCTTTTTTCTTTAATCTAAAATAAATACTGAGTTATATTACAGTCACAGGTGACTTACAGTGCAGTTGTCTGCATAAGTTTCAGTTAACAAACTGAAACAAAAAAATCTGTCAACAAAAAAATTTCTACAGCATTCCGTAAACCTAAACCATCTTATAGGTAGTGGCTTTTTAGCATGTGATGTACTTAACAGTAATGCCATTCAATTTGTTGTTGTCTTTCATTCCCTCCCCTCTCATTTAAACTTAAGTATTTCTGTTTCTTTGTACTGTTTTGCTATGTGACCTATCATTTCTTATTTTGTTTATGAATTTTATGAACTTCAGTTTAACAAAAAACAAAAGAATAGGTGTAAAAGGCTACTCTGTAAAAGGGAGCTGTTGAAATGGATAACCTAGCAAAACAAAGATTTTACAGAGGAACGTTTTATGACTTGGAGCAATCACGGAATCATGAACATTGGAAAGGACCTCCAAGGTTGTCAAGTCCAACTGTAACCCAACTACCCTGACCACTGAACTATATATCCTGTGGTGCAACATCTATACTCTTCTTGAACACCTCCAGAAATTTCAACTCCTCCCCCTCCCTGGGCAGCCTGTTCCAACCTCTCACCACTCTCAGGAAAGTTTTTCCGAATGTCCAACCTAAACTTTCTCTGGCACAACTCAAACCCATTTCCTCTCCTCCTATCACTGGTTACTTGGGAGAAGAGACCAACACCAGCCTCACTCCAACCTCCTTTCAGGGAGCTGTAGATAGCAATAAGATCTTCCCTTAGCCTTCTCTTCTCCAAACCCCAGCTCCCTCAGCTGCTCCTTATGTGATACCCTCCAAACCCCTCACAATCCTCATTATTCTCTGGACAAGCTCCAGGACTTCGATGTCCTATCTATTTTTGTGGCACCCAGAATTGAACCCAGTGCTCAAACTGTGGCCTTCCCTACTCCTGCTGGACACAGTGGTTTTGATCCAGGGCAGGATGCTTCTTGGACCCACTGCTGACTCACATTCAGTCAGCATATTCATGTCCAGCCAATGCAGTTGGACAGAGCTCTCCATTGTGATGAATTAATAAAGTCATTCCTGTAGGTTTTTTTTGTATTTATTTGGAGCCTCCTGCTTTTTGAGGATTGTTGCCTCCTGGTCCTCCTCCTGGCACCTAGAACTGAGTCAGTCGTAGTTCAGTTTATTGAATTACAATGTTTCTGTGATGTTGTGTAGTAATTGAGAAGAAAAAAAATACTTTAGATTGCTTTAATAATCATAGGGCATAACGCTAATTAAGCCAGTCAAAATTTTATTTCTACTACAACTCATAAGACAAAAAAGTACTGCAAATGAATAACCCCAGATAGAAAGAAGTGTTGTATAGAGCTCTTTGAATATTGTCTGAAACGTTATTTTTAAATGTCAAGATTTCTCTGTTAGACTGGGTTAAAACTCAATCACTCAAAGGAATCATAGAATTGTAGAATCATAGAAAGATTTGGGTTGGAAGGGACCTCCAAAGGTCATCTAGTCCAAACACTCTGCAGTCAGCAGGGGCATCCTCCACTAGATCAGGTTGCCCAGAACTTTGTCCAGCCTAGCCTTGAATACCTTCAGGGATGGGGTGACAACCTGGTCCAGTTTTCCAACTCCCTTATGGTAAAAAACTTGTTTCTAGCATCCAATCTAAATCCACTCTTTTCTTATTTCAAAACATTGCCTCTCATCCTATCACTACGGGCCTTTGGAAACAGTCTCTTTCCATCCTTCTTGTAGTCCCCTTCAGGTATGGGAAGGCTGCTATTAGGTGTCCCTGTAGCCTTCTCTTCTCCGGGCTGAACAACCCCAGCTCCTTCAGCCTGTCTAACAGCAAAGATGTTCCAGGAACTGGAATTGGTGTCCTAATTAAATAAAGAAATGCATCTTTCCTCAGGGAATTTATTGTTTTATCATTTTAGGCAAGAGGCCAAATCACCAGGTCTGGGCAAGAAGCAAGTTATGCATGTGGAGGCTCGAGGACAGGAATATCCTGGACAGGTTCCACAAGGACACTCCGTCATTGTAGGCACATCGCACTCTAAAGCTGCTCAGTCTAACTTCAGAGTTAATTGTAAAAGAGAGAGTAATTTGCCCTTGGAATGGACTGCCCAGGGTGGTTGTGGAGTCGCCATCCCTGGAGGTGTTCAAAAAGAGACTGGATGGGGCCATGGTCTGGTTGATTGGATAGGGCTGGGTGATAGGTCGGACTGGATGATTTTAGAGGTCTCTTCCAACCTGGTTGATTCTATGAATTTCTACATTCAGTCAGCTGAATCACTCTCTGGTCTCTACTGATTGTGTTAATTAGACATCTATGGTATCCATATAGGATCTTAGACACCTGAAGTCAGGTGTCTCAATGTATAAGGAAGTACCAACTGCTAATGTCAGGTTAATAACACATTCACTCGAATTAATAACTAACTGCATAAACATAAATTAAACTTCTTATGAATTCTGGCATGTAATTTTTATTTCTTTGTGTCATTTATGTATTATTATGAAGGTTATAGAGAGTTATAAAATTGCATTCTATTGCAGTTGGTATTTCCTCAGAACTCACTGGAATTCAGCCTGTTTGATACTTCAGTAAAAGGAACAAGTTTTGAGGAAAAACATGGTGTTAATGCTTGTGTGGGTGCAGATGTGACAAAACAGCTATAGATTTGTCCTACCATCAAATTCCTTTCACTTACATGGTGTTCAGACAAAACAGCTATAGATTTGTCCTACCATCAAATTCCTTTCACTTACATGGTGTTCAGACAAAACAGCTATAGATTTGTCCTACCATCAAATTCCTTTCACTTACATGGTGTTCAATCACCTTTTCTAAGTCCATCTACATTCAGCACGTGTTTGGAGGTGTGATTGTTCCTTTGGGAAACCTCAGTGATAGAAAGAGCTTACAAATGTTTGTGAAATATCTGTGTGATGAGAAAAGATCTGGGTAAGCAAATCTGAAAGTTATGGACAGTCTGGAAATGTAATGAAGATTGCCAAACCTTCTCAGTTATTATTAACACACACTGACATGTACAAAACTTAAATTGAACAGAAGACATTTTATTTGAGATTCCCTTTCAGCTGGACTAATAACATTAAAGCAGGAGATGAAATGGGTATATTTTTTTGTTACAAAGATAGTTCTTCAGGTAATTTAAAGTATATTTTGTTCTACAACATTACAGAAATTTCTCAATATAGAATGGTCTGGGTTGGAAGGGACCTCCAGATGTCATCCAGTCAAACCCCCTCTGCAGTCAGCAGGGGCAGCCTCAAATAGATCAGGTTGCCCAGAGCGCTGTCAAGCCTCACCTCAAATATCTCCAGGAATGGGGCCTCAACTACCTCCCTGGGCAACTTGTTCCAGTGTTCCACTACCCTCATGGTGAAGAACTTGTTCCTAACAAGTCATAGCACAATTATGGTTCTTATTGATGCAATTTGTGCCATTGATATGTAATTTATATTTGATCTCTTGTTTTCCAGGTCTCCCAACAAGGACATGGCTTCAAATGAGAGAGAGATTGTGGTTTGGGTTTGCCAGGAAGAAAAGATTGTGTGCGGCCTGACAAAGCGCACAACTTGTGCAGAAGTGGTTCAGGCACTGCTGGAGGACCATCAGACAACGTTTGGAGAAAAAAAAGTCCTCTTTGGAAAACACAGTGATTACTGCATTGTCGAAAAGTGGAGAGGCTCAGAGCGAGTACTTCCTCCCTTGACCAAGATCCTGAGACTTTGGAAGGCCTGGGGGGAGGAGCAATGTAATTTGCATTTTGTGTTGGTGAAGTCAGATGCTTTCCTCTCCTTTCCATTATGGAAGACAGCTGAAGCTAAGGTAGTACAAAATGTAGAAAAACAATGGGAGCTCAGTCCTGCAAATTACATGAAGATGTTGCCAATAGACAAGCAAAAGAAAATTGTGAGAAAGACTTTCCGGAAACTGGCCAAGCTTAAACAGGACAGTGTGCAGCAAGAGAGAGATAATATGGAAACACTGATTCATCTAATCATTTCTCAAGATCATACCATCCATCAGCAAGTCCTTAGAATGAAGGAACTAGACATGGAAATTGAAAGATGTGAAGCAAAATTCCATCTTGATCGTGTGGCCAATGATGGAGAAAATTACGTGCAGGACTCCTATTTAATGATCTATCCAAGTGAGTCTGAGCAGCAAGGGAGTAGGCCAGATGATCAAAAAGAGGTGCATGACTATTTGAGCAGAAGTGAGGGAATTTTACAGGTTGAAGAGAGACTGAAACATCATAAGCAATTAATAGAGAAGCTGTGTGCTGAAATTGAGAGAGAGGTACATGGTATATGCACAGAAAAAAATGGAGATGATGTTTGCACAGAAGGAGCTGCCAGTGCTGAACTGGAAAACTCAAATTTGGAAAGTGTAAAATACGAGCTGGAAAAAAGTATGAAAGATGGTCTGAGAATCAACTCATACCTAAGCTGTGTTCAGAAAGAGCTTACCTACAGGGACTCACTGCTTCAAAAGAAGGAAAAAGAATATGAACTTCTTACAGAAGAGTTTAATTTGCTACATGTAAAAGACAACATTGAAACCAGGGTTGCATCAAATGAAGAACTGTCCAAGGTCAGTGACATCTCCAGTAGCAGCACTGCTGTTCCTGACTTTGTTCATAGAGTGACAACTCTGGACATAAATGATACAGACTCAGACACTGGAATCAGCTCCACGCACAGTCAGGACTCAGAAATAACTTCAGGGGAGTTGGTACTGCTGTCAACATAGTTAAAAACAGTTATGCATTTAGGAAAAGTCGTATTTTTGGAGGATATTTATAAGAATCAGTAAACCTTGTCTCCTCAAAAGTTCAGCCCTTTGAGATGTTAAAGCTGTGGCACCTCCATAGCAAAACAAACAGTGCCTTATGTGCTTAATAGTATACTTGTGTACTTTAGTAGCTTAAATGTGTGGGCATTCTGGTTGGTTAACTGCTAATAGGTGCAAGGTTGTTGGCTTTGCTAGATCAGGACAGACTGTTTAGAACTTGTTATATTGATACTCTGTGAAACAGGAGCATTCTGACTGTCTTGGACTGAAAGTCTGGAGATTTGAGATTCTGTAGTCTTTGGGCTCATTTCTGCATCTCTCTGACTATTTAGGAAAGTGGATTAGAGGTTACAACAGACTCGACCAAGAGCTTGATTTTCTGCTCTGTTACATTAGCTTTATTCAGATGGAATTTCCCTGCCATGAAGCTGCTCTAGAGGATTATCTAATCAAGTATGTAATCTGTTAAAAAATAGACTTTTAATGTTGTAGGACAAAAGAAATGCAGTTGCATTTATGCTGTGTATTTACATTTTGGTTTGACTTATCAGGATGATATTTTCAAAAACACCCAAGTGCTTTTTCAAAAATTGCCTTACACACACAGATTCTTAATCTCCACTTGCTTTCAGCAGCATTTAACTGCTTTGAAGATCCTTAAAACACCCCTACTTATCTGCTGTTACCCTGTAGTTGCCCCAGTGATGCTTAAGTCCACATAGTCCCTGCCAGCGGGCATGTCAGAACTGCTTACGTCCTGCTTGTGTGAGACGCTCAAATCCCAAGCTCACGCCTAACCCCAGGGGCATTTTCAGCAAGGCTTTCTCTTGCTTATCTTCCCAGTCAGATTCAGTGTCTTAGACCTCCCTCAGATCATGACTACCAAATAAAGCATAACAGAAGGGACGGGCAGGAACCAGACATTTTTGGCTCTGGCTAGACGCTATTTCGCAGTAGTCACGTAGTTACTATTTTTCACATAGCAGGTAGGTTGTCAGATCTCCTCTCATGCTGTTTTGGAACAGGATTATGGACCTGTAAATCCTACTTTATTTGGGTGAGGACTTTGAGATACAGCTAAAGCTGATCTACTTCATATAACTAAGTAAATATTGAGGCCCA
>VWYK01018178.1:26184-51725 GCA_013399775.1 Semnornis frantzii | reverse complement strand
TCCTGTATATTTTGTATATATCTTCTTGTTCATTGTGCTAAGCCATAAATAGAGCTTCATTCCTTAAATTCCAGCCAGCTGAATCTAGTCTGGGTGCTTTTACAAAGTGTGAGGGGGCGGGGAACTCCCAAACCATCACACCAGTAAATACTGATCATGAAAGGAGAGCAAGCATGGATCCACACTTGTCTACTTGGGGCTATCCTCTTACCCGCTGTTGTCAGGACTTTAACAGTTTGCTGTTAAACAAAAAGCTCCTTAATAAATTAAGAGCACAGTAATCCTGACAAACAGCTTTGCTCTCACTCCAGCCTAGAAATGCCCTGACAGACACACAGGCTGGCACCGTAACCACCCAGTCAATCCACTGGGCAGTCCTTCCACCAGGGTTTGGAGAGCCATCTAAAAATTGCTTTCAACTTCAATGCTTTCATAAAACAGAATCATGTTTCATAAACATTTGTACAGAACTAGTGCAGGGGGCTGAGGGGATTTTTGTTATGGTTGGGGGCTGAGGGGGTGAGCTGTAAGTGCATGCTTGCTGAAGTGGTCTTCTGCTGTTTATGAATTGGGTAAATACAGTCTAGTAGAAGAGCTAGAAATGCCCAGTGGATTAGCTGTGCTCTATTTTAATCTGTCACACAGCAAAGGAACAGGTTGCCCAAGGATGTGGTTGAGACCCCATCCCTGAAGACATTCAGCATCAGACTCCCATGTGGCTCTGGACAGCCTGATCTGGTTGGAGGTGTCCCTGCTTGCTGCAGGGGGCTTGGACAGGATGGCCTTTGAGGGTCCTTTCCCACCCAATGCAATCTATGAACTAGGTATCCCACACCATTCCCTGCAGACCAAGATCTGGGAGAGCAGAGCTGGCTGGCTGCTGCAACCTCAAGATCTGGGATCTGATACATCCTTTTCACGGCCAACAAATGGATAATAAGAAGCAAGGAAGCCTCTTGGTCTGCCTCTATCCTTCATTGTCTGGGGTGCACTAAGAGGAGTGTGTCCAGTAAATTGAGGGAGGTTCTCCTTCCCCTCTACTCTGCCCTGATGAGACCTCACCTGAAATATTGCATTCAGTTTTGGGCTCCCCAGTTCAGGAGGGACAGGATTACTGTCTACTGGAGAGTCCAACAAAGGGCTATGAAGATGATGAAGGCACTGGAGCACTGCCCTATGAGGAGAGGCTGAGGGACCTAAGGCTTTTTGGTCTGGTGAAGAGAAGACTTAGAGGGGATCTGATCAATGTTTATAAATATCTGAGGGCTGAGGTCAAACTCTTCTCAGTTGCAGGACAAGGGATAATGGATGGAAACTACAGCACAGGAAGTTCCACTTCAACATGAGGAAGAACTTTACTCTAAGGGTCACAGAGCACTGGAACAGGCTGCCCAGAGCAGTTGTAGAGTCTCCTTCTCTGGAGACTGTCAAGTCTTGTCTGGATGTGCTCCTGTGTGACCTGAGCTAGATTCTATGGTCCTGCTTTGGCAGGGGTGTTGGACTCGATGATCTATGGAGGTCCCTTGCAATCCCTGAGATCCTGTGATCACCCATCTGGTTTCAGTAAAACCATTCTCTTCTCATTTTCCCTGGGAAGAGCTAGGGAGGCTGCTTCTTGGTTGAACCCTACCACAAGGACAGGATGAAGCACCAAGCCAAGGCTTTCATTCAGATCTGTTAAGAGCACAAGAAGAGGCAAGAAAACAAAAAGCCATCTGCCAAACAAAAGGGTGAAAGAGACCTTTGCAGACTACGGAAACCAAAAAGAAAAGACAAGACTAATTTATTAGACTTTCAATTAAAGCTATGCCTTGCCACACCAAAACTTGGCCAGCTTAAAGAATCATGCTAAGATTTACAAAGCTTTGTGTCTTAGGCAAGGCAACTCTGTAATCCTTTGCAAACATTTTATAATTCAGTTAAATATTTTAATCCCTGCCTTTAACTATCTGAAGAATGCCACAGGAAAGGCTTTTTGTGAAGGCTTTCCCCAAAAACTTTGTCAGTAGCTGGTAGGGTCTTGTTTTAGGTGTTTCTTAAGCACATCCCTTTAAAACATTTTATGTCTTGTTTGGTGGTGAAAGATAAATGAAAAAACAAACAAACAAAAAGAATTTCATGGGGTTTCAAAATAAAATCATGCCTTGCCTTCAGGTGGGCTTTTCATATCCCTTGGCTTAAAATCTTGGGACACCATTACCATCACAACTGTAATTTAATAAAAGCCAATAGGATTAAAATAAAGCCTCGGATTCTTCATTTGCCAAAATGTCAAATTATCCAGTACATGGAGCGGCCTTAAAGGCAAATTAATTAATCCACTGATAGGACAAATATGAGCATATCCTGCTAAAGCCTCTGGTTTTGAGTTTGTTTCAATTATGTCAGGAAGACAAGAAAATCAGTTCTCTTTTTTAAAGTCAAAGTAACTGCATAGTGTCCTATTCTGTGTATGGTGGCTCTAAGCTCTTTGCCTTGAATTAAAATCTTCCTCCTCTTTTCTTGGTAATGAGATCTCAGTACTAGCACACTGGGCTTAATCAAACAGCTTAAACATAGGTTCCTGGTGCCATCTATGTTCATAGAATCATCGAACTGTCAGGGCTAGAAGGGACCTCAAGAATCATCTAGTTCTGACCCTCCCGAAATGGGCACAGACACCTCACACTAGATCTGGTTGCTCAGAGCCCCTTCCAGCCCAGCCTTAAAAACCTCGTTGCATTCTGGCAGCTTCTGGCAGCTTCTCCTTTGCCTTATTTGACAGCCTCTGTAGATGATTGAGGTTTCCAAAGATGTTTCAGGTGGTGCTGGACACCTTTGTTTAACCAGAGGAAACAAGGCCTTTGCATTTCCATTTGTTAGGGAAAACGGTGGTTTCCAAATTAAAAACAAACAAACAAACAAAACCAAACCAAAACAAAACAAAAACTTGAAATGAAATCTGCTTTGTCTTCTCAGCATCTCCACCTATCCAAGAGATTGGTTTAAGGTTGACTGATTTAAGGTTGGCTGAGATGAGACTGTATTTTCTGCTCTCTTAAGTGCAAATGCTTAAGAATGTTTAAGAGAGCAAAAGTTGGACCAGATGGTCCTGGGAGTCCCTTCTAACCTAGCATTCTGTGAACAAGATCAGCAGAAGTGGGATCTAAGGCAAACGCCTCTCCTGAATCAGCAAGCATGGCATGTCCACCTGAAGGACTTAGCACGGGGAGAACACAACCTATAATCTGATGTTTATGAGTCTGGGCACTTCTGCACTCTGCTACATCCCCTGCGCTCAATGTATGCAGCATGTCAGGAGAGAATGGGCTCAGCAGTGATTCTACCACTTTGCTCTGCTGGTGAGACTTCACCTGGAGTACTACATCCAACTCTGGAGCCTCAGCAGAGGAAAAGCATGGACCTGATGGAGCAGGTCCAGAGGAGGGCCACAAAAACGACCAGGGGGCTGGAATACCTCTGGTATGAGGACAGGCTGAGGGAGCTGGGGGTGTTCAGCCTGCAGAAGAGAAAACTCTGGGGAGACCTAATAGCAATCTTCGGTACGCAAAGGGGACCTACAAGAAGGCTGTGGAGGGATTGTTTACAAAGGTCTGTGGTGACAGGACAAGGGGAAATGGTTTGAAATCAGAGAAGAGCAAATTTATATTGGATGTTAGGAACAAGTTCTTTACCATGAGGGTGGTGGAACACAGGAAGAGGTTGCCCAGAGAGGGTGCTGAGGCCCCATCCCTGAAGATATTCAAGGTCAAGCTCAAAGAGGCTCTGGGCAACCTGATCTAGTGGAGAATGTCCCTGCCGACTGCAGGGCGGTTGGACTAGAGGATCTTTAGAGATCACTTCCAGCTCTCCCTTCCCCTCCCTCTCCTCTCTCCATCTCACGTCAGCACAGCTCACCTTGGTGATGCCCAGGGCCCCCACATTCTCGCTGTAGGAGGTGGTGCCATTCCCCGTCCCCCAGGCCCCAGCCAGGAGGCAGCCGATGCCTTCCACGCCGATGCCGCGGCTGACGGCATGCTTTGGCGGCGGCGGGGCCCCGGCCAGGCGGGCACAGGCGTAGTAATCTCCCACAGACTCCAGCATGGAGGAAATCACCCCAGCTAAGATGCCAAATATCCCAGCTGGGCTGACAGTTGGTACTCCCCATTGGCCTGCAATAAAGAGTTTGGTTCAGGTTGGTGGGGTGAGTTTGCCCTGCAGTCTGTCGCGGGGAGAAGAACGAGGCCAAATGACCTTTAATGAGGCCAAATGCCAGGTCCTGCCCTTGAGTCACAATGACCCCAAGCAATGCTACAAGCTTGGGGCACTGTGGCTGGAGAGCTGCCTGGCAGAAAGGAACCTGGGGATTGTAATAGACAAACAACATTACTGTGAGCAAGCATTGTGCCCAGGTGGCAAAGAAAGTCAATAGCATCCTGGCTTGGGTTAGAAATGCTGTGTCCAGCAGGGATAGGGAGGTGATTGTGCCTCTGTACTTGTCTCTGGTGAGGCCACACCTCTAGTACTGGGTTCAGTTTTGGGCACCTCATTACAAGAGGGATGTGGAGGGGTTGGAGCAAGTGCAGAGACCTACCTGAAAGGTCATTGTAGAGTGGTCGGTGCTGGTCTCTTCTCACAGTTAAATAATGATAGAACAAGAGGGAATGGCCTCAAGCTGCCACTGGGTAGGTTTAGACTGGACATTAGGAAACATTTTTTCCCAGCAAGAGTGTTCAGGCATTAGAATGGGCTGCCCAGGGAGGCGGTGGAGTCACCAGCCCTGGATGTGTTTAAAAGACGTTTGGATGTGGTGCTTGGGGATATGGTTTAGGGTGAACTTTGTAGAGCAGGGATAATGGTTGGACTTGGTGATCCTAAGGGTCCTTTCCAACTGGAATGTTCCTGTGATTCTGAGCAGCAAAGGTGGGGGTGGGTATTTGACTGCTTTCTGGCATTTCACCTCCCCCTGACAGCCACAAGTGGAGGTGTGAGCCAGAGCAGGGAGCAGCTTGGTGGGGTGGGGGAAGAAGGAGCAGTGGTACCTGGGTATGGCAGCCGAAACCAGGGAGCCTGGGACAAAACATCCCCACGGGTGTCTGTCCTGGCCAGGTAGCCATAGGCGGTGGGGTCCACAGGGAGGACGTTGGTCACCGTCAGCAGGTAGCAGAGAAGCCAGCTCAGGGAGAGCCCCAGCAGCACCTGCCCAGCACACGCGGCAGGGGGAGCCAGTTAGGACATAGAATCATAGAATGTCAGGGGCTGGAAGGGACCTCGAAAGATCATCAGGTCCAGCCCCCCTGCCAGAGCAGGATCACCTGCAGCAGATCACACTGGAACACATCCAGATAGTTCTTGAATATCTCCAGACAGGGAGACTCCACAGCCTCCTGGGGCAGCCTGTGCCAGTGCTCTGTCACCCTCACAGTGAAAAAATTCTTCCTCAGGTTCACATGGAACCTCCTATGCCTCAGCTTCCACCCATTGCCCCCTTGTCCTGGGTCACAATGACAATGACCTCTGTCACAGCTATGGGGCACAAGGTGTCTCCCTGCCTCAATCTTTCCCCTGCCCGTGGGATGGAGGCAGAGGGTTAGCAGGGGGTCTTGGTGGCTCTCCCTCCTTCCCTCCATACATGCGGGGCCATGGGGACCTTCTTCCCCTCTGCACCCTCACTGCACAGCTGAGCTGGGAAGCACTAACTCTACCGGACTTGAGTGGGCCCAGGGTGGGAGAGGCCAATCCCTCTGCCATGGGCACTGGGTCTCCAGGAACCCCAACATACCGGAAAGATCTGGAAGAGGTAGACACCAGAGAAGTGACAGTCATTGCCTCTCTGGTAAGATGGCAGTGGCACAGGGACATCTTTCAGGTACTGAGAGAACAGAACTATGAAGGAAATAGTCCTAGGAGGAGGGAAAAAACCAGACCATGAGACAAAGTGTGTGCTGAGATGCCCATATTAACTGAAGACCTGCTACCTGAGGACACAGGACCCCAGAAGTCCCCCATTAATCAGGCTTTCAGTACCAGGGGGTGGCTGCCCACTCTGACAAGCTTTCCATCACACTCGACCTACAGCTCTGCTGCATTTGTAATTTCCACACCCCCCCTTCTTGTTTCAAAGCTGAGCTCCCAGATGGTACATCACCGAGTAAAAGAAAAACCTGAGAGATGTGCAAGGTCCAGTCAGGCTCTGTAGGAGACTGTCCCTGAACCTCTGTGTAATTCAGGTATACTGGAAATGCAGAGTTTATTGCTTTCTTGACTTCAGGTTTACCTATGCTGCTCTGAAAGTGGCAAAAAGGTCCTGTGCTATGTGGAGGAAAGAAAGAGGATTTGGTTTGGTTCTGTGAGTCCATGCTTTGAAAGAAAAAACTGGCTTGAGGACAGCCCTGGGGAGAGGGATTTGGGGGTGCTGGTGTATGAGAAGCTCAATGTGATCCATCAGTGCACACTTGCAGCCCAGAGAGCCAGCCAGAGCCTGGGCTGCAGCAAGAGAAGTGTGGCCAGCAGGTCGAGGAAGGTGATTCTCCCCCTCTACTCCACCCTGGTGAGCCCTCAACTTCAATACTGTGTCCAGTTCTGGAGACCCTATTACAAGAAAGATATGGGTGTGCTGGAAGGTGTCCAGAGAAGGGCCATGAGAATGATCAGAGGGCTGGAGCTGCTCTGCTAGGGGGGGCAGACTGAAAGAGTTGGAGCAATTCGGTTTGGAGAAGAGAAAGTTCTGAGGAGACTTTATTGTGACCTTCCAGTATCTGAAGGGGGCCTACAAGAAAGCTGGAGAGGGGCTTTTTAGGATGTCAGGTAGTGATAGGACTGGAGGGAATGGAGCAAAATTAAAAGTGGGTAGATTCAGACTGGATGTTAGGAAGAAATTCTTCAGCATGAGGGTGGTGAGACACTGGCACAGATTGCCAAGGGAGGTGGTAGAAGCCTCATCCCTGAAGGTCTTTAAGGCCAGGCTGGATGTGGCTCTGAGCAACCTGATCTAGTGTGAGGTGTCCCTGCCCTTGGCAGGGGGGTGGGAACTGGATGATCCTTGAGGTCCCTTCCAGCCCTGACAGTTCTAAGATCCTAAATGAGTTGCAGCAAGCTGAAGTGCACTGCCACTGTGTGGGAAACTGCGTGAGAAGGTGATGAGCTACAGGCAGGCAGAACAGCAGCGAGGCAGAGCAAATGTTAACCTCACCTCTCTGCAGTGGCACACCACAACACACAGCCAAAAGTTACCCATCAATCATGACTCAAAGCACTGAGGAACTGGAGGTAGAAGGTCTGAGGAGGAACTGGCTCCCATTTGTGCTTTCTGAAGCTGCAGAGCTCTGACAGACCTGCATCAGTGCACATTTTGGGCATCTGCTTTAACGAAGGTGCTCAGCAGCTTCTGAATCACTGCAGAGCCCTTCTCTATCTCCAGTGGGTGTCACTGCTTATTATTGAAGCTGCCTGACACATTCCATTAACAAAAGCTATTTTCAGCTGCCTATAATTCTGTCTAATTTTTTACCCATTCAGGGTGAAAGTTTCCATGGAAAACATCTGCCTCAAGCCAAATATTTCTGGAAAAATAGATCCTAAACCTATTTCAGAGAGTGATGTTCAGGAAATAGAGTGTATAGCCTGGATGGAGGGGATCATTTTGCCTTGAACAGCAGCAGTAGGGTCTGATTGTGACCAGGAGCAGAACTTTGAGATTTAGTTGATCTTGTTCTTTGGGGTGAGGCGTATTGCTCTTTTTCACCAAAATCTGCCTAGCTGTGATCAGTCCCCAGCAATAGTCATTCACCTCAGGCTCTGAGCAGTCAGCAGAAACATCTCACCCTTCAGCATTTGCAACCCATAAGGGTTCTGAGCTTCCTGAGTAGGTCCAGGTCCTGCCCAGAGATGACCTGCATGTGCATCTTCAGCAGGGAGCAAGTGAGCACACACTAGATCATTTTCTTGAGGTAACAGCAGGTATTTCATATCATGGGGGCTCTACACTGTGATGGGGCTGGACAGCAGGGCTGAGACTACATGGCTCATGCCTTCCTCCTTCTTCATCACCCCTCTCTTCCTTTCCCTAATGGTAGCCATAGAGCATGAAGGAGGCACCAAAGAGGACACAAACTCAGGTAGTTCAAAGCACAATTATCAGATTAGGGCTAAGGTGTCTGAATCATGAAAGAACGAACTGGGATTAGCCTGGGTAGAAGATAGGACAGAGAAGATGACCAGGACTGAGAACAGGAACATGGGCTGGGGGACAGAGACCCCATTAATGGAGCAGCACAGCTGGGCAAGGGACTGAGGTTAGGAGATAGTGCCTGGAGAAGGCATGCAGAAAAAGGAGATTGTCCAGGCAAGGACATAGAATTTGAAGGGAAAATTCAAACTGGCTAAACCAAAGATACAAATCCTCAGAGCAGAACAGAACAAGCCAGAAATGTGGTGGGAGAAATCATGGTGAAAGAAAAGCAAGGGGACAGGCAGGGTTTGAGATCTTAGGGGTGCTGGTAGAAGACAGCAGGTTAGGGGTGGAGAAAAGGTGTCACTGGGGGCCTGGGAGGGCAGGTGCAGAGAGAAGAAGAGAAGCAGACAGAGATGGACTGAAGCATGTCTCAACAAACGGCATGTTCAGCATGTTCTCTTCCTGGGGCTGCAGTCAATCCTGGCCCCTAAGTCTCAACACACAGCTCTGAAAGCAAACTGATGGGAGCCCATACTTCTGCTGCATGTCATCCCAAGCTGCACTCTGCAGTAGGGATTTGAAGATGCTAAATCTGCAGAGAAACCATGCACTAGCATTTCTACTTTTTGAATTAACTTCTAAAACACCAAGGAAATCCTGCTACTGAGCACACTCAGGCACAAGGGCACACACACAAATAGCTTTGAAAGAGCTTTCAGTGCTGCAAAGCCACATGCCACAGATATTTCCAGAGTCTTCCAAGGCCCTCAGGGGAGAAAATAGTTCTCCAACAGTTCCTCTTTGCCAAGAGAAAACGATGCATAAAGCAACATCTATTTTAACTCGAGGAACACCTAACTGAGTGCCTGGCTTTGTGTTTTGGGAACGTCTTTTGAAATTCAGTAATGGGTGTGCACACATCACAGGATCACAGAATGTCAAGGCTTGGAAGGCACTCCATAGATCATTGAGTCCAACCTGCCTGCCAGAGCAGCACCACAGAATTTAGCTCAGGCCACACAGTTGGGTCTGGAAAGTCTCCAGAGAAGGAAACTCCACAACCTCTCTGAGCAGCATGTTCCTGTACTCTGTGACTCTTATAGTAAAGAAGTTCTTCATGTTGAGATGGAACTTCCTGTGCTGAAGTTTACATCTATTGCCCCTTGTCCTATCACAGGGCACAACTGAGAAGAAATTGTCCCCTCCCTCTTGAACCCCAGCCCTCGGATATTTACACACATTGATTAGATCCCCTCTAAGTCCCTTCACCAGACCAAAAAGCCTTGGGTCCCTCAGCCTCTCCTCATAGAGCAGTGCTCCAGTGCCTTCATCATCTTCATAGCCCTTAATTATCTTCAGTGTGCACAGAGAACTGTGATGGAGGCTGCCCCCAGGAACCACACACTGGAAAGGCTTCTTTTTCTTCTGATCTTCAGATTTCCATGAACTCTGGGGTTTTTTAAGCTCATTTTGGGGCTTTGCTTTGTTGCTGAGGAAACTATACCACGATGCTGTCTTGCACAGGTCTGTTTCATGTTAATGGTCAACAAATAGCCATAGAACCACAGAGTGCATCAGGTTGGAAGGGACTATCAAAGGTCATCCTGTCCAAACCCCTTCCAGTGAGCAGGGACATTTCCATCTAGAACAGGTTGCTCAGGACCCCATCATGTTTGACCTCGAATGTCCCCAGGAATGGGTGTCAGCCACACCCCTGGTCAACCTGCTCCAGTATTTCACCACTCTCATTATAAAGAACTTCCTCCTTATGTCCAACTAAATCTACCCTGCTCCAGTTTCAAACCATCACCCCTCATCCTATCACTACAAGCCCTTCTAAACAGTCCTTCCCCAGTCTTCCTGCAGGCCCCTCTCAGATATTGGAATGCAGCTATAAGGTCTCCTCAGAGCCTTCTCTTCTCCATGTTTAACAACCCCAACTCTCAGCCTGTCTTCACAGGACAGGTGCTCCATCCCTCTCATTGTCTTTGTGGCCCTGCTCCAACAGGTCCAGGTCCTTTCTGTGTCAAGGGCTCCATAGCTGCACACAGTACTCCAAATAACCTCAAACCCAGGGGAGCCCTGCTACAGACTGCAAGGTTTCATGTTAGAGATGAGCAGTTTGTGTACACTTAGCCTCCCTGCACAGAAGTGAGACTTACATGAAAGCGATGCCCCAGTGATTCCCAGCTTCATCCCCAGCTGAGTCAAAGAGAGGGAGGGCAACCAAAGTGATGGTGGGGGCAATTGTTAGGGGGCCAATGAACCTCATCAGAAATCCAATCAGGCCAGAAAATCCAACAAAGATTTGAAAGCAGGAAGCGACAATGATAGCTCCTTGTACCTGGAAGAAGGGAAGAAGAGGGAAGTTAAAAGGAGTTGCAGCTGTTGAGCTGCTTCTTCACAAGTCATTGTGAAACTGGTGTGAGAGCCAAGCTCAGATCTGTGGCAGATCAGCATGGAAGCTTCCTACTGACTACAGCAATGCCTGGCTGAGTATTAAGTGTGGAGAGGGACCACTAAAGTACCAACACATCGACACATCCCTCCTGGGTTCCCACGTCCCTGGAGGTGTTTAAGGCCAGGCTGGATGAGGCTCTGACAGCCTGATCTAGTGTGAGGTGTCCCTGCCCATGGCAGTGGGGTTGCAAATTGATGATCTTTGTGGTCCCTTCCAGCCCTGACCGATGCTATGATTCTATAAATCACACAAGACCTGCATGTCCCCTGTTCAGCAGCAGCCAAACACCTGCATTTCTGTTGGAGCCCAGATCCTAGAATCATAAAACAGTTTGGGTTGGAAGGGACCTTAAAGATCATCTAGTTCCAACCCCACTACCATGGGCAGAAACACCTTCCATTAGACCACTTTGCTCAAGGTCTTGTCCAGTCTGGTCTTGAACACCTTCAGGATGGGGGCAAGCTGTTGCAGTGTCTCATCAGCCTTAGGTGGTGATATGCATAGGAAGCTGCAGCAGGGTAAGGGCCAAAGTCCATTGGGGCTGGAAAATTGTCCAGCAGTAATAGCCTTGCCATGTGTGCTGGTTTGAGGCTAATTGGAATATTCTAATGAGATAAATTAGATCATTGGTTGTAAAAAGAAAATAATTATGAAGTCTGTATCATTCATTGGTTTGCTAAAAGGGATAAAAGGCCAAAGTGTAAACAATTTGTTCTTCTTCTGCCTCAGAGCCCTTGCTCCTTTTACATCTCCTTTGCTCCACTCTAATATCTTCCACTAACAGATAACAAGTAAGCTTTGCTGATTGCCTGTCTGTCTGGGAGAGAGAGAGAAGGTGGCTTTGAGTCCCTTCCAGGCAGTTTCTTTGTCTCAGAGGGAATTTGGATCTCTGTATTATTTCTAATTTGTATGTAATTGTAAATACTTGTAAATATATTGTGTACATATGCTTGTCAATTTTGCTTTGCTGTAAATATAGCTTCATCTTACTTCAAAGCCATCTGAGCTGGTCTGGTAAATTTCAGTAGCGGTGGTGGGGGATGCTCCTGAACCCACCACACCACGGGCAAGTGTTTTTCTGTAAGCAAGTGGAGACACAGGACAGCTGCCGCTGCAAATGTACCTCTCGCATCCGTGTCTGCCAGACCTCGATGAACTCTGGTGAAGAAGCATTCACCAGGGTGGCATTCTGTGTCCAAGCAGGGCATTTCCACTTGGGGAGAGACAGCATGGCAAGGGTAGGGGTAAGGAATGCAAAAGTCCCTCCTTGAATAATAGGTAACCTGGAAGGAAAGCAGAAGCAAAAGATGAGTGAAAATGCCAGAAACCCAGTTCCATAGGGGTGAAAGAAAAGAAAGTTAAATGAATTTAAAAATTAATCCATGGCCTCTGGCAGTATCTTTTGAAATGTTCTGGTGGGTCTTCATCACTGAGCAAAGTGGGAGTCACTGCCCATTCCACTCAGAAGCAATGTCATAGGTGGGGAGAGCTCAGATTCCAACACTGGCAATAGAGGCATATCTGTGCTGGAGTCACACAGTCAGAGCATCACAGAAACATACAGGCTGGAAAAGACCTTCAGGATCACCAAGTCCAAACTATAAGCCTAGTCTAGTCTACAAGATTCACCTTAAACCACATCCCTAAGCACCACATCCAAAACTCGCATCAAGGAGAAGGTATTCCCCCTAAGGTGCACAGAATAAAACAACCACCAAAGCAAAAAGCTGGAGGAGCAGAGAAGGCTGAAGAAGAAAGCTAACGAGGCTTTGAATAACAGCTTGGCATGGACCTAACTCAAAATCTTGTCAACATCCAGTCGCTTCCTCTGTCCCCTTCACCTGCCTCAGTTTTCTTCACAGCTTGCTCATGAGCAGAAACATGCCCTGGCTACTCTGCAAGAGCAACACTCCTCAGATTGAGGGCGGTGGAAAATGTGACTTGGCTTGTAGTACAGTGAGGGTCTTTAAGCTAATGACTCTGCCCTGTTTCCACCTACACTGGAAAGGAGACCTGCAGGGACAGGGCTGAATGCATTGGCTGGGTGAGACCTCATCTCTGCCCTCATGATCCATGTCTTCTGGCTCTCGCTCTGGAGAGTCATCACCCTCAGGCTAGCAAGGTGCTCAGCACTGGTCTCACACAGAGCAGAGCAGGTGCTCCTGTGAGCTCTTCTTCCACACAAGAGAAAATGGAGACAGAGGAGCCACCACAGGCATTAAGCCCCCAGTGCAGTGCAAATTATTTCAGTTGTTCCTCTAATGTGCTTGAAAGATCCAAAGTTGCCCAAGGGTGCAGGCTCGCACAGCAGCTCTGAACAAGCTGAGGGAAACATTCAAGGAGCCTTGGCTCCCCCTGTTCAGAAAGCAACTTCTCCTTTCACCAGGATCACAGGATGTCAGAGGTTGGAAGGGACCCAAAGAGATCATCGAGTCCAACGCCTCAGGTCACAGAGGAATGCATCCAGATGGGCCTGGAAAGTCCCCGGAGAAGGAGACTCAACAACCATTCTGGGCAGCCTGTTCCAGTGCTCTGTGACCCTTACAGTAAAGAAATTCCCCCTTGTGTTGAGGTGGAACCTCCTGTGCTGCAGCTTATATCCATTGCTCCTTCTCTGGGCAGCCTGTTCCAGTGCTCTGTGACCCTTACAGTAACCTTACAGTAAAGAAATTCCCCCTTGTGTTGAGGTGGAACCTCCTGTGCTGCAGCTTATATCCATTGCTCCTTGTCCTATCACAGGGAGCAAGTGAGCAGAGCCTGTCCCCCCACTCCTGACCCCCAGCCCTCCCATATTTATTAAATCCCCTCTCAGTCTTCTCTTTTAGTCTGGTAAAAGCCCCAGGTCCCTCACCCTCTCCTCATCAGGCAGTGTTCCAGTTCCCTAATCATCCTTGTAGACCTCTCCAGCAGATCCCTGTCCCTCTTAAACTGAGGAGCCCAAAACTGAACCAGGAGCTCTCATGGTGCCTGGTGAGAAAAGCAGCAGAGCAGGTGAGTGCTTCGACAGGGCACAGATTTTCCTAGAGCCAGAGGCATTTCCGCCATTCTCTGACAAGCACTAGAAAATAAGAGCCAGCAGAGCTGTAACAGGGCTACCTACAGCAGGTATTTGCACCACAGCAATTACTCATGCCATGCACAACTGAAGCACTGTTGGTGCTTTGACACCAAAGTTGTATTTGAATGTCAGTCACCCATGGAGTCTCTTATTTACAGTATTCACCCAAACATGTTGCAGTTTTCAAAGGATTTTGCTGGGCAAGGGAAAAAACAAAACAAAACAAGTGAAAAGGCAGAGAGGAGGCACAGTGCCACCAGAGCTGAATTAACAATGAATGTATAGCTCCTGCTGTGTTGTCCCTCAAATTATTTCACAGCCAGTGCTGGCATGGGCGGGCTCAGAGCAAACTGGGCTGCCAGGTGATGTATATGGGGCATGACAAGCTCTTTCCAGGGAAAGCTGCATGTTTAGAGAAGGAAACTTTACCCTCCACATGTCTGAACATCTGCTAAGGGGTGAGGGGTAAGTGAGCTGTGTACCCCTTCAGAAGCCTCTTGGATAGTCTGTCCAGTGACCTGTCACTGCTTTTGCCACAGTGTAACACAGCCGAGCTGCAGATTGCAGGGTCAGGCTTTCCCCTTGGCTACTGCTTCTGGAAGGCTGCTCCCAAACCAGATTGGCTCTTGGTAGAAACCTCTCCAGCTCCACAGCCAGTTCCCACCTGTTCATTGACGCACCAACATTGGGTTTTATCTCAGATGCTTTTTCTCTGCCTGATCCTCCCTATTTTTCTCTCAGACTGGTTGCAGGTTGCATCCACACCCTCCTGATCCACCACTTTACCAGGCTAGGGAGGCCAACCTTTGTAAGAGAAAAGGTCTCCCTTCTTGCCACACAGATCATCTCCATACTACTTGTCCTATACTACTTCTCCTCTGTATTAATCTTTCTTAAATACAGACACTGGGAACTGTGCCAGGAAAAAAGCATCCCCTTCAACTTGTATTTACCACTCTCTTGTTGGTGACTTATGGTTATCAACTACTACAGGGTTTCAGAAAACAGTAAAAGGAGAGGAGAAGAAAATATCTGCAGGCAACTGCCTCTGGTCACACCACAGGGTGAGTTTCACCTTTCTAGCAGGAATGTCCTCATGCATTGTATTTATGACCAGCAGCAAGGCAATTGTTTCTCCAGCACAGCAAAAGCCATTGAAGCTTATCCTACAGGAACAACTCCTTACCTAACTTAATGGGATCTGTTGATCCTTGTTTAGCTACTCAGCCACAGAAGAGGCTCCCTGCTACTTTTTCATCCTCAGCTAACAGCAAGCAGAAGACGTCACAGCTCTCAGGTATTCACAGAAGTGTTTAGGGCTGCCTGGGAAGACTCCAGCCTGGAAATTCAGCATACGATTTAATGGCCATGGTGGTCTTAGGTTGATGGTTGGACTTCATGATCTTAGAGTTCTTTTCCAACTGAAACAATTCTATGATTCTGTGATGCTGAATCACACCAGCAGCCACATGTGCAGTCATGCACCCTGACCTGATTTCAACCAAACTGAGAAGAACCAGACTCTCTTTTTCATGGCCAGGGTGACCCCACCCTACACTCACCCTACAGCAGTGCAGGAGAAAGGGAGCTCCTCTGGGGAGAGGTTTGCCTACAGACACTTCTTAAGACAGAGAGAGATGTAAAAGTTGCACTGGGGAAAAAAAAACAAACAAAAAACCAAAACAACACTAGAACCAAAACAAACAAAGAAACAAACAAACAAAAAATGACAGGAGGAGTAAAAGCATTTTGTGGAGCTGGCAACTGAGCAGTGATTTGATGGCAGAAGAGGTTTAACCAGGTCACTCAGATTTGGAAGCCAAAGGATCTGTGATTTTTGCCTTTGAAGCAAGAAACACAGGTTAAACACCATGCTGGAGGTTAAACCAACCTATGGAAAGAGAGAGGCAGCCCAGAGTTATGACAAAACAGACAAAAGAAATTTTACAGAGGCACCAACTATACAGGGTCTATGTTGCAAGGGAGAGTGCTGGCAGTCATGTCTCTTATTAAGCACTTCATTTTCTGGGTAGTGAATGGCAGCTCCATGATCATCTCACCCCCAACAGTTCAGCAGCAAATTGCTTACATTCAGACTGAGCCATGAATACTTGAGCATGAGAGTGCAGAGCTCATTCCTAAAGGGTGACAGATGGGCTCCAATTTCTCCCAGTTATCCCCTGCCCCAGAGTTTCCTACAGCCTCAGCGGTCCCTTGATCCTTGGCCCAGATCAGAAGGGTCCTGCCTGAGCAGGAGGATCCCTGGGATAAGGAAAAAGCAGATATTGCTTACTGCATCTTCCAATGCTTTATTGTTTTGTAGGACAGATTTCTTATAAACCCAAACAAAGGTGCATCAGGTATGAGGAGACGCAAAAGTCAGAGCAGCTCTGGAAGCCATCATGAGCGGCAATTTCAGGATGCTCTGCTGTGTGTCGTGATCGTCCCTAGGCAGGGATAGAAAAACTCCCCAGCAGACTGGCGAGCAAGCACACAGCAATTGCATCTACGGATTGCTTGGTGGCATGTCCCCTTTCTCCTGTTTGGCCTACCTGACTCCAAAGAGGACTTGCAGCAGGGTGCAAATTCCAGAGACAAAGAAGATGGTGCTGATCAGGTGGCTCTGGGTGAGGAGGTCATGCTGGAGGCAAAGCTCTTTGGAGAGGATCAGCGGGATGGCTACGAGACCTCCCATGGCTGTCAGGAAATGCTAGGAGCCACAAAGAAAAACTTGGTAAAGAAAGACATGGGAAGTTATTTTTGTGTGGATCAGGTAAATTTAAAAGACACTCACAACTCTGTGTTAGCATGATGTTTGTATTGCCCATTCCCTTTTTTTTGGCAGCTTTAATGCTCTGTTAGGGTCCATTCTAAAGGACCTGCAAGAACTGTAATGTGCCCCCACAAAATTCTGCTTTCTGTGCCCAAAGATCTTCTCCAATATCCTGGGCTTCCCAGATCACTGTCAGACACAACTTTATCCCCAGCACTTGAAGACAAAGCTTCTGGGACTACTCTTCCAGCAGTGCATGTATGGATGACCATAAAAGCTGGATAAAGCAGCTGGAGCAATACCCTATGAGGAGAGGCTGAGGGACCTAAGGCTTTTTGGTCTGGTGAAGAGAAGACTTAGAGGGGATCTAATCAATGTTTATAAATATCTGAGGGCTGGGGATCAAGAGGAAGGGGACAAACTCTTCTCAGTTGCACAAGAGGCAGTGGGTGTAAACTACAGCGCACGAATTTCCACCTCAACATGAGGAGCAATTTCTTTACTGTAAGGGTCATGGAGCAATGGAACAGGCTCTCCAGAGAGGTTGTGGAGTCTCCTTCTCTGGAGACTTTCCAGACCCATCTGGATGTGTTCCTGTGCAATCTGAGCTAGATTCCTGGTCCTGCTTTGGCCAGGGGGGTTGGACTCGATGCATCATCTATGGAGGTCCCTTCCAACCCCTAACTTCCTGTGACCCTGTGAAACTGGGCCTCACATTTTTCTGAAGAATCACTACAATGACCTTCAGTGAGTTACTCATTGTGAAATTAATATTTTCAAGCTTCTTTTTTTTGTTATTTTTATTCCAATATTAGACTCAATCGTGGTGAGCAGTGAGCAAGGTAAGATTGGTTCTGTGAGTATCACTTCCCAGTTCTCAGCTGAGAGCAGTGGTGGAACCGCTGCCACTCCTAATCTCCTGCAATGATGATGCAAACATGTTCAGAAAACCTTGTCTTAATACACTCTACATCTAAGGTGACTGCTTAAGGAAACAAAGATCAAAATGCCCCTCAAGCTCCCAGCACAGTCAGTTATACCTTCATCACTCTGGGCATTCTCTTCCCTTGTGCTCTGTATCTGGTGTGGCACTGGTGGTACTGGATTACACATCTGGGCATAGGGCACGGTCACTTCTGCTTAGCTTTTACTGCTGTAGGAAGGCAGAAGTTCAGAATCCCTTAGGCATTAGCTAACCAGTGAAGTTATCCTGCCTGTGCTTATTGACTATCTGGCCCCAGCTCTGGGACTCTGCCTTTCCATTGAGAGTTCAAGTGGCACAGTGTAGCTGTGGGTGCAAGAATAACAGGTGGTGCTCAGGTGGGAATTGCAGAATCACACAAACATCCAGGTTGGAAAAGACCCTCAGGATCACCAAGTCCAACCTAGAACCCTACTCTACAAGATTCACCTTAAACCATGTCCCCGAGCGCCACATCCAAACCACCCTTAAATACACCCAGGGTTGGTGACTCCACCACCTCCCTGGGCAGTTCATTGCAGTGTTTGACCACTCTCCACAAAAAACTTTTTCCTAATGTCCAATCTCAGCCTTGGCTTGAGGCCATTCCCCTTTTTTTCTGTCTCCAGTTACCTGTGGGAAGGACTTGAAGTGACTGAGAAGCCAGCCCCATGGCTCCAGTCATGCCCAGTGAAGGTAAAGCCCTTCCAAAATGTCCTTTCACATCCATTAAGCAGCTGAACACCCATTAAACTTCCACACACCCCCAGCCTCCAGCGTTTCACCATCGCACCTGAATGCCCAGTAGGATGCACAGGTACCAGGGGGGCACATCTGTGACGGTGTAGGCAAGTTTGCTGCTGCTGCCATGGCTCTCGTCTCTGCCTTCATCTGGGCTTTGGGCAGCACAGCCCTGCGATGAGCAGTAGTGGCTCCCATCTTCCCCCTGGCAAATAGGAGACATCCTTCATCAGCCACAGCCTGGCCCCACAGGTGCCCAGCAGCCACCTCTCTTGCAGCCATGCTCCATGTCTTGTGGGAGCACTTCACATGTGGCTTTCAACAAGGCCAGGATTAAAAGGCAGAGCAAGAGCAGGAAATCAAAACAGAGGTTAAAACACCTATGGAAATTTTTCATATGCATGTGCATGTCTACAGTATAACAAGCATTAGACAACATCTCAGCCTCAAAGGGACATCTGGACAAAGCACGTTAGCATCACTAATATCTAGCTAAGGGTGGGGAAACTACAACCAGAAGCAAGAAGGGGTATGCAGTGGGTTAACCCATGAAAGCTGCACTGTCCTCTGGTCTCTGTTCCTCCTGTCTCACCCAAACAGCGCTTTTGATAAAATATTCTAAACCAACTTGACCACCACCGAGCAGAAATGTGGTTTAGATTGCATTTTCTTCTCTTAAACCTTCTCTTCACCATTTCCTTAAATTCACACTTAGAAATGTTCTGCCTTGATAAACACACCTGCACTTTTTCAAACAGAAAGCCTTGCTCCTATGAAGGAACCGAAGGACACACAGGGACACCAGCGAGTGAGAAATCCCAGCACTTTCAAAGGTTTCAAAGGAGTTGACTCAAAGCAGGACTGCCAGGGTGCTGCCCCAGCTTGGCTGCCTGCTCTGGGGAAGGGCAGCTGAAGGGATGCCCTAGGGCAAAAACAGCACTGGAAACGAGGGAACAGCCTAGGGATCTGGAGCTTCGAGATGGTAGTGGAGTCTGAAATAGCTTCCTAGGAAGGCTTGGATCTCTCACAGGCAGCCAAAAGCCCCTGGGCTCCACAGGCAGCTGTGCACCTTGGCAGTTTAAATATACAAAGGTGCATTTTGCTTTGTTTCTGCTGTCACAGCTTTTAAACCAAGTAAATGCCCTAGATTATCCACTCCCAACCCACCCTTACTCCTGTGCACACGTGTGCCACACACACACGTCCTGGGCACACAGACACCCCATGTGCACGCACACACACACACACACACACACACACACGCGCGCGCGCACGGCAGAGAGAGGCTGCCTGAGAAGCCACAATGTTTCCAGCCACATGCAAATGCTAATTAAGGTCCTAAACCGTTTCTTTCATCACTCTTTCTCCAGCCAGCAAATCCTCACCATGCTGGCAGCAGCGAGATTTTCTGAACTGAGATGCCCTGCTCTGGCAAGCAAGAACAGAAACCTGCTGTCAGGAGAAGCTCAACCAATTTGTCAGCACCAGACTTGGTGGATTTTTTAATACCCTTCAAGTCCTGCTGGAGACACAGCAATGCCCAGCAAAACAGAGTGGCTGCAGTAACAGTTGTGGCCTGCTTACTGATGTAAAGGATGTAAAACTAACATTATGCTCAGTTGTACACTTCGCAGGCGCAGCAGATTAATCCTGAAGGAGTTCTTCCTCTGACTGAATCCTCCAGGCTTCCATTCTCACACCTCTGTCTCCGAAGTCCCATCTGAGATCATGCCATGTAAAATAGCTTTTACACACAGTGCATTTGCCCAGCCTAAGCAGGCAGGTGGCATTAGAGATACTTCAAAATAGATAGGTGAAGGCAGAGTTAATTCAAACTGAACTCAAGCATGGATTTCAGCAGCAAAAGTTGCTCCTGAATATCTCCCCGTGGAGACATTTTCACTTGAGAACAAGAGAGCCTGAGCTGCAGATTAACAAATGTGCAGCAAGGTACTTAAGGCTGCCCATGGACAGAGTTATTTGGGGACAGTTACTCCTGAATAACACCACGGGTAGATGGATCCTGAGCCAGGCAGACACCAATAAGCTCCTTTCCCTGCACTGCAACTTTTCCCATTAAGCAGGAGGCATGTTCCAGGCTGTGCCAGGAACAGCCCTGTATGATTACCACATGACTCTTCTCAGAAGCTGGAGGGAGCGAGCAAGCAAGCAGGGCTCAGCAGGAGAAGGGTGAACATAACAAGATGAGACAGGACCAGAAGAGGGGGGCTCAAAGTGAAACATAGAAGATCCTGTCTTAATACCAGGAAATGCTCTTTGATTGTAAGGGTGACCAAGTACTGCACAGATAGTCCAGAGAGGTTGTGGAGTCTACAGCCTTAGAGATATTCAGAAAGCTTTCTGGACACAGCTCTAAGTGACTGGCTCTATGTGACCTTGCTTGAGCAGAGAGGTTGGAGAAGTTGAACTCCAGAGGCCTTTCAGCCTCAGCCAGTCTGTGATGCTGAGATGCTGGTAGGACAACAAGGCAGAAGCAGTCTGGAGCAGGGATAAAGTGGTTCTAAGGAACTCAGCTGCTCCCATGAACCCAGAGGAGCAGGTCACTCACCCTCTGTGTGCCTCAGGCTCCAGGGCACAGCATCAGCACACTCAATAACATCTTAAATAAGCACATCAAGAAGGCAGTCAGAAACCAAACTTTGAAAAGATATCTGTCACCTACCTTCTTTGGGGTGATTCAAACCAGAGGAAGTCACAAGCCTGATCTGTGTCATGGCAGAACAAGCAGAAGTAGAGACCCAGTCAACGACAGCAAAGAAAGCCTCTGATTTACTTTGAGTACCTCCCTGAGGCTCTGCCCACAGCTGCCACAGCACCCCCAACTCCACTGCTCCTAGCAAGCTCACCAAGAGTCATCCAAGGAATGGGAGACTTGCACACAGAGAGGTACCAAGCGAGGAGGATGACTGCAAGATCTCACTCCTGCACACCTGCTGTCAGAACATAAGCATCTCTTTTAGTTCCTCATGCAGGTGGCTCCTGCTGTGAGATAAGAAGGGAGCTGCCATGTCCCAGCCCCTTGCCCTTATGGCTGTTATAGCCTACAGCATCTCTAGTGCACTGCACCCCCCTGACTGACATCATTTACAGCTTTTACAACCCTGTTATAACTCTACAGGGTGCCCTTCCCTGCTGACTATTGAATCACATTTTTGTCCACCTCTCTGATGATTCAACCCAGCAGATAGAAAGAGATCCAGAAGACAAAGAAACACATTCTCCACTAGGCTAATTTTTTATTGTAAGTTTGCTAATGCAGTCCTAAAATGCTCTACCCGGGGACACCGCCACAAGTTGCCACGAGCTGGCTTGCTTTTCAATACAGATACACTTGTCATCCATCTACACTACCTTTTCAGAAGTAGTGGAGAGAAAAGAAGTTAAAAGCACACCAGAGAGCAGAAAGTCTGCTGAGCCCTCAGCGGTAGCAGACTGGGCTGAGGAAAAATTCCTCAAATTCCTGTTGCTAAAGGAGTGGAGACAGAGGTTTACCACACACCAGCATCCTTGCAGCCTGTCCGAGCCCTCTGGCTTTCCCTTCCTCCTCCTCTTGCAGGGTTCGCAGCTGTTTAGGCAAGAATTACCTCCAGAGATGAGCAGACTCACCACGAAGCTGGGATTGTCTAGCCCGTTGAGCTCTTTTTCTGAGGAGAGGGTCATGCCTTCCACTTGACTTCACCGACTGCCTTGAAAAGGAAAGACCAGCGAGAAGAGGAAAGCCTCCTAAATTGCCAGTTCTGCCTAAAAGGACAGGCTGAGAAAATGCAGCAGCTGGACTTGGGGAGTCAAGCAGCACTCTGTCCTAGCTATTCATGTGAGCTGTATCGCAGAGCATTTCCTTTCCCTTGGCTTATATAAGTGAGTCCTTTTCTCCAGCTGATTAGAGGACCGGCATTCAAACCAAACGGGAAAGCAGCCCTTCCTGGACTGAGTGAATCAGTAACTGATGGCAGAAAAGCCTTCTTCCGCAGGTAAGGATGAGAGGGAGAGGCAGGACATTTCTCTGCTCTTCTGGCACAGGCTTGAAACTCGTTGCTTCATTATTGATTCAATAACGGCTTGCATTTTCCATGTGGGTTGGGCCTGTTTGAAGATCTTTGTCCTGATGCTTGAGAAAACACAGGTTCTAGATGCTTTCACTTATTCTGCATGTAAAGTCCTGAGTCTTTTGGCTCAGGTACAAACATTGTCACCTCGCATGGTAATCTTATTGCAAAATGAAAAGAACAAGGATTTTACTGGGAACCTATTTAGGGCAGCAACCAACGATTAAGTCATCAGAACACGATGCCAGAGAGGTATAAAAGGCAGAAGGTTGAAAAAGCACTACCTCAGGCCATCTGATTATCTCCATTCAGCTGAGGATCCTAGGTGATCATTGGGTGGCCTGAAGCATAGCTACTTAATAAGTAGCAAATGGTGTTAATGTTCCATCAAACAATTGCAGCCACCTCACCCTTACCAGATTAAATATCTATTTAATTTAATGGTTTCCCCAGGCAATGAACCTCCCAGACCAGCTGCAGAGAGCTCCCATAAAGTGGAAGTGCTGCCTGCTGCACTCAGTGACTGCCCATTGGGAACATCTCCTGGCTTTCAAACAAGAAGGTGAAACTGATCTCTATTTCTCCTGCAGAGCTTTGGTATTCTCACACTTTCTCTTCAGACCATGACTGCATTACTGGATGAGACAACACCACCCTAAACAGCATTAGTGAACCGATGAGCTGATGGACAGCAAGATCTTGAGGCACCAAACTTATCAGATGTTCACAGTTTTGCCAGATCTCCTCTGTGAAGCCTCATTAGCTCACTGTACTGCAGGGGACACATTTCCAGCCCCACTGATCTTCTCTGAAGACTTTCAAGGGCCATCTGGATGCATTCCTCTATGAACTGAGATAGACTGTAGGTCCTGCTCTGACAGAAGGGTTGGACTCAATGATCTCATTGGGTCCCTTCCAACCCCTAACATCCTGTGATCTTGGCACAACATCACTTTCATTTTTTGTGAGATGCAAATGAAAATTATTTTCTTGGTCAAACTACCTTGGACATTCTCACCCTCAACCTTACCAATTCCCATTCCCAGCACAGAGGGAGCAGCACAAAATCTCCTCGTTGTAGAGATTTATTCATCTCTTGTTATCCAGCACACTGTATGGGTTTGGTTCATCTCATATTTATGGTATCATACATCAGCAGCATCCATTAAGCAATAGCAGTGAGGATGCAATCCCACTTCTGCTTCTTTTACCACCCCACCAGCAAGTAGGTTGGGGGTGCACAGGAAATTAGGAGGGGCCATCTGACCTCAACTGATCACAGGAATATTCCATGCCATCATGGTCAGCATACAAAGCTGAGAGAATCATCATTTGGAATAACATTACATGGGATGGAGCCCTACTTTGCACAAGATGGCTGAGCACCTGCCTGCCCATGGAGTGCCACATCGCTTCAGCCATTCCATTGAGTTTTGATGTGAAGTAAAACATTAACATTGCCTTCGTTTCTATACAACACATTTTGAGTGTTTTGCAAAGGGCGTTGCTTTCTGCTGCTGTTTCCTTGGATGCAGCTAGTGGCCACTGAATTCCTTGTTTTGTTTTGCTTTGCTTGTGTGCACAGTCTTTGCTTTGTCTGTTAAACTGTCTTAATCTCAACCCAAAAGTTTCCTCACTTTCACCATTCCACTTCTCCATCCCACCAGGGAGGAGTGAGTAAGAGGCTGGGTGGTGCTTAGTTGCCAGCTGGGGTTACACCATGCTACCTGGGCATTCAGTAACTGGGGCTGCTGCTTTTCTTGGGTTCTATAAATGTATGCAACAACCCAAATGGGCAGGTGCATAACAGTGCCTGTGTTATGTGTAGACTAGCATGTGAAACTGCCCACACAAAGGGTATGATGTGTACAGGAGAAGAAGAACAAAGGAAATATTAATATTTAAAATCCCAGCAGTAACAACAACAATCCTCTTTCTCAAAAACAAAACAAAACCCAAACAAACAAACAAAAAAACCCCAATGACAACAACCTGGGCAAAAAAATCAATTTTGCCATTCTGGGAAACTCTGCAACACAAAAAAATGCACTTTAAGTGTTCCAAAGGACTGCAGGTTTTTATGAAAAACACAGAAAATAAATCCTACATAGCCAAAAGCCAAGACAGCAGAGCAGGCCTGTTAGGAATGAAGAATTTAACAGTGCCAGCCTCTGGCCAGCAAAAGGTTAATGCTGGGATCTGGAATCTAGAGGAAGGTTAGGAAACAGCACAATATACAAGTCAAATGAGAAATTTATGGAGCCCGTGTGAAATGCTCTGGCCTGGCATATCCTGCCCTTGGAAATAAGCAAAGCAAGTAGGAAGTCCCTGTGTGCATGCAAATGTCTGTGTACATCTGATGTACCTGTGGATATTTGGGTAGGCATCACAAGATAAGCAATAAATTATTCAATGGTGAGGTTTTTCCAGAACAAAGAATTACTCAGCTGGCAAAGATGCCTGCTCAAGGGGTAGTGTCATGAGATACTGGTTACAGGTGACAGCCTAATTTTTGTGTGAATGGCTGTTAGGAATAAAAGGCTGAGTATCCACCTGTTCAAGTTACTTGTGATGCATTAGGAAAGAAAAACAAACAACAAAATATAATCTGGATTCCCCTTACACTTGTTCTTCTGGCATACCTCCTGCTATCAGTCAAACTACCTGGCCAGCTGCTCATATCTTGGTTTATGCTCCTGGAGGCAGGAGCAGCCAAGGGGCTGTGAAAAGCAGCTAATCAAAGAAAAGTTTGGAAACATGGCAGACTGAGTGCAAATCTCTAGGCTCAAACCTAAGGCTCCTATACCCACAAGGAGAACCTGGACCATCTGCATGCTGATTCTCCTGCCAGGGTCATTTTCTGTCATGCTGCAGTCCTCCCTGAAACACAAAGTCTTTCCATAATGGATCAACTTATGCAGGCAGGCTGAGATGCAAATCTGATGTGTCCCTGACTAAGACTGCAAGGAGCTTTTCTGCATTCCTTAGATGTCTCTCACCTAATTCAGAGCCTTGAGCAACCTGCTCTAGCAGGAAGTGTCGCTATCTATATCACAGGGGTTGAAGTAGATGATCTTTAAGGTCCATTTCAACCCAAACCATTAAATGAGTCTATGATTAATTGCAGATGGGGTAACACCAGAACAGCAACATCCAAGGCTGTCCTATTTGATATATGTGGCAGGTGCCTGACACCTGCAATTCCCCCCAAAATCCAGGCAGTGATAAATCTGAATGTGCTGTCAGATCCATCCATTACCAGTGGCTACTGGCAGGTCTGGTGGCCAAGAGTCCTTCCAGTGACTTTACACATCTGCAATCACAGAAC